>JAJPUD010006821.1:0-73665 GCA_023553655.1 Myrmecobius fasciatus
CCTCCATGCTAAATACCCCAGATATGGACTTGAAGACCATGAGATGGAGGTTCTCAGCCTCCTTCACATGATTTAAGGAAGGCTTCCTAAAGGAAACAGTACTTCAAATGATCTAAAAAACAGCATGAGAGAACATACTTCTGTGAAACAAATCAGCTGAGAAACCCAAATCTTTTTAGCATCTGTCAAAATCGCTTTGAGTCAAAATTAATAAAAGTAACATGTTAACTTACCGCTTCATCATCAATGAAAGAGGCGTCTGGGGTAATCTCCTGGGGGGGAGCTAAGGCTGGATCAGACTCAGGGTAGTAGCCGCTACTGTAATAATCCTAAAGCCAGAATAAATGCAATTTAATGTGAACATTTATTAAGCACCTACTACATGAAAAGCACTGTGCCTGGCATTTGGATACAAAGATGAAATAAGACACCTTCCTTTACCTTCACAATCTAATTGGATGAGGGGGAGAGATGAAACATACATACAAAGAACTATAATACAAGGCAGAAAGTGATACATGGGAAGAAGAATCTCAATAAAGTGCTATGGGAAAGTCAAAGAGAGAGAAAAGGTATACAGAAAGGGAGGGTCTACAAGGCATTTCAAAGAGAAGAGAAAAAACATACAAAGTAATAAATACTTGTACACAATTTATTTTTTTAACTTAAAATTCACTATATTCCTTTAGATCTCTACATAAAAAAAATAAATTTCTCAAACAGGGAATTAAGAACTAGATTACCTTATTTTTAACCATATTTTCATAGGGATGTCATGCTGATAGGACCTCAGAGATTATCTAGATCCCAGATTCTTAAACTGTGCTTTTTGATCTCATATGGGGTCTTGTAAACGAATGTGGGGAGATCATGAAATTATGATGTATTATCATATATGTTTGATTTTTATGCCTATTTTATATACCACATACCCAGGTTCACATAAAAACATCTTGGGCAAAAAGGGTCACATGTGAAAACAGTTTAAGAAGTCCTGAACTAGAACAGTGATGTCAAACTCAAATAGAAAAAAGGGAGTGAAGGGGATGACTAAACTGTATAAAAGAATCCCTGCTGGCACAAATTGATTCCAAAAATCACACATTAACATTATTGATGTTTTACTATATTTTTGGCTGCACTCAGTGCTGTATGCTGCAATTTTAACACCTATACAACTCAACCTCAACATTTTAAAAGTGAAGAAAGAGTTACAGCATGGTCAAGTGTTTTATTCAACATCACACAGCTGCTAACTGCAAGGATTTTTTTGTTTGTTTTTGCTGACGCAATCGGAGTTAAGTGACTTGCCCAGGGTTAACAAAGCTAGAAAGTGTTAAGTGCCTGAGATGAAATTTGAGCTCAGGTCCTCCTGACTTCAAGGCTGGCGCTCTATCCTCTATGCCACCTAGCTGCCCCGACAGCAAGGATTTGAGGAAAGGTCTTCTAAGTCCAAATCCAGTGCTTTTCCCACCATACCATCCTGACATTCCTTTCAGAAGTATCCATCAACACTAGACTTGAGAAATAAACCTTTAATGGAATGTCATCAAATACATATTAGAGATTTTCAAAACTGGAAGGGGCTTCAGAAGGCATCTAGTACAACCCATGCTCAGAAATTAATTTCTACTATGCAACACCTGACAAGTGATCACTTAATCTCTACTGGAAGACCTCTAAAAAGAACAAGGACCTCACTACTTCCTGAGGCAGTCCATTCAGTTTACTGAAAACTCTAAAATTAGTAAAGTTTCTTTACACTAAATCTAAATCTGTTTCTTTATAATTTCCATCCATTACTCCTAGTTCTGACTTCTGAATCCAAACTAAACTATTTTAATCCCTCTTCTATAGTCCTTCAAATACATGAAAACAGCTATCATGTCCTTCCTGAGCCTTCTCTTCTTCAAACTAAACACATACAGTTCCTTTAAACCATTCTTATATGCAAAGGGCTCAAATCTTTGCTGCTCTCCCTGGATATTTTCCAATTGTCAACATCCTTCCCTAAACTGTAGCCTAGAAATGAATATAGTACTATAGTTGTGGCCTGACCAGAGCAGAGTACAGTGGGACTCTCTATCTCCTCTCTTGTCCTGGATATAATGCCTTTGCTAATATAGGCCAAGATCACATGTTTGTCAAAGCATGCTGAATTAGAAACATTAAAATCCTTGGGTCTTTTTTTCATGACAAATTCGTTACTTTGTCTTTGATATCAATATTTATGAAATTAATTCTTGAACCCAAATATAAGACTTAACAGTTATCTCTACTGAATTTCAAGTTGTTCAATTCAGCCAAAATTTCTAACCCCTAAAGATCTTTTTGGATCCAGTCATTCAGAGCACGACCTATCCCAGCACTGTCATCTGGAAGTCTGATAAGCATCAATATCACTTTTATATTTGCATCTCTAGTGCCTAGCACAGTAACCATCACATAGCAGATACTCACTACATGCTTATTGATTGATTAATCTATGCCTTTATCCAATTCTGACACAAATGTCAACAGCACAGGCCAAACAAAGATCTCTAGGATCTTCCACTGCAGAAGACCACCTGTCAAGTTGACATGAAATTATTAATTACTATTCTTTTGAGTGTAATCATACCATAAGTTCCAAATCTTCCAAATTATACCTTCATCTAGCTTACATCCGTCTTTTACATAAGAATAGCATCAAAATGTTTTGTGAAGTGCTGTTAAAAAATCCAAGTTACTCTACCTATATCATTCTCCTTTCAGTACGCCTGTCAAAAAAAAGAACTAAGGCTATTCTTGATGAAGTCACAGTGGACTTTGTAATTATTTGTTTTTCTAGACATACTCTAATCATATATTTAATAATTCATACTTGAATTTTACAAGGAATTGATAAGTTCACTGGGTCACAGTTTGTATACTCTATCTCTTCCTTTTTCTTAAATTGGGACATTTGCCTTTCTCTTAACCTGCAGTAGCTTTTGTATCCTCATAATCTTTCAAATATTACTGAGAATAGTTCAATAGTCACAATAGGTCTTATTTTTTTCCTTCCTGGCCTCCAGATTACTATTTACTCAGTTCTGTTCCTTATAAGATGACTCACTAGACCACAGAAGTTGAAGGTCAAAAATTGTAAGACATACTCAAAGACTCTTTCATTCTAAAAAGACTAATCCAACACTCATTCTTTTTCTTCTCTATGTTGTTTTATGGCAAGAGAATGATAACAGACAGTACTTCAGACATAAAGCAAACCAAGACTCCAGTTGTTCACTATTGCTAAGTCACAAAATAAGTTTTAAATACACCAAGAATCTGTGATTTGAAGCATGAAAATTCCTTCCACCATCACAAATCAAAACTAGTCTATATTTCAGCAAATTAGTCTTAGAGTTGCCTGAAGTTTGGAGAGGTTAAATGATGTGCCTATGACCACCCCGTTAATTAAATGGTTTTTTTTTGTTCAGTCATTTCAGTTCTGTACAGTTCTCTATGAGTCTACTTGGGGTTTTCTTGGCAGAGATACCAGAGTGGCTTGTTACTTCCTTCTCCAGTTCATTTTACAGATGAAAAAACTGAGGCAAACAGGATGAAGTGATTTGCCCAAGGTCACACAGGTAGTAAGTGTCTGAAGTCAGATTTAAACCCAGAAAAATGAATCTTCCTGATGTGACCTTGGCCTATATTAGTAAAGGGCCAGCACTCTATCCTGGACACCACAGTAAGTGTTACAGGTACAATTTGAATTCTGGCCCGGCCCTCTGTCCACACCCATAGGCCATAGAACTGAGTATTTCAGTGGTCCCCCTTCAAGGAATGCACACAGACTGGTGCTATCCCTCAAAGAAAAGACAAAGGAACCTTTCTGGTCCGGCCAAGTCACAATCCTCAGGAGCTGCTCTCTCCTGCCCTTGGAGTTCTTTAACTCCTGCTCCATCCCTATGTTTTCTGGACAAATTATCCATTTTAAACCAGGAATTGAAAAGAAAATGAGATTCAGAAACACAGGAGACAGCTCATTATAAGCAAAATAAAAATATATACAAGACAAAATTGGTAGATGATTCTTCACTTTAAAAAGCATCTGTGGGACTAGAGGGGAAAAATTTGTAACAGAAAGCTTTGTAAGGGTCAATGTTGAAGAATTACCCATACATATGTTTTGCAAATAAAAAGTTTAAAAAAATAATAAAAATAAATAAAAATAAAAATAAAAAGCATCTGCAAGTATAGTGAATTTCAACAGCAAGCTTCCCTACTACATTAAGAAAAAAAATTCATTAATGAAAGGCTACCCCTAAGCCAGAGATATATTTGGGTTTAAATTTCATCTCCCAACACGTACTGGCAGCTCTCTATGAAAGTTTCCATATCTCTGTGTCTCATACCAATAAACCACATGTCTATCTTTATTTTAAAAAAGACATACTTTGAATGCAAATTTCAACTTTGTTATCATTCATGTGTGTATTCATGTAAATACACATATAGATATATGGAAAGAGAGAGGAAAAGAGAGGGAGAGAGAAAGACAAAGAGAGAGACAGAAAGAGAAAGACAGAGACAAAGACAGAGAGAGACAGAGAGATGGAGACTGACTGACTCTTCTTATCAGTCTGTAAGCTTATAAGAAGCAGTTGCCTAAGGGCAGGGACTATCTCTACTTTTGTTATTGTAATCCCAACCCTTCGCACAAAGTTTGACATAACTGCTACTTTTGACTTGGATACTTTTTGCTAGAGAGAAAAACATTTTCACAGCTATCATCTCCTTTTTCTTAACATTCTTGGGGAAAGAGCAAATGGTATGATTATTACTATACTCATCAAGTTATATGCTACACCCAAGGTTTAAACATTAAAATTAAAATAGAAACATCTTTTCAAATCTTTGATATATCTTGAAAAATAATTCCTGACTTCCCCCAACATCAGAGCATTATTCTACTGGAAATCTCTCCACAAAACAAGTACAATTAGCATAGATCATCCCTAAATTTCAGCTGCCTGCTTTTCTCTGACGCCACTTTTATGCTTAAACTTCCCATGGTTCCCAAAAAGACTTTCTGACTTCCACTCCTGTATAATGTCAGGAGCTATGCCTATTTACCCTTATTTGTCTGTATGGAGTGTATTTGTCTCCATTATTTGTCTGAAAACTATAAAAAACAAGGAATCTATCCTTGTCTGGCTCTAGATCACCGGGAATGCTCAGTGCATGGTACTTATTAGTTATGAGACTTTAAGGCACGTACTGAATTTTAGCCAAGGTTATCCTGAAATTTTTTACTCATACTTATTATTAAACAGTTTAGCGGATCCCCAAAAGTAACAACACACAGCAGAACCTCAATCTCCAACATACTACATCACTGTCCCAGGAATCTCTTTACACTTCCACCTACCTGATAGTAAGCGCCAGTGGCATTAGCATCACCATATGCAGGGAACTGGTTGTAGGGCTGACTGCTGTAGTCCTCCCCGGGCTTAGGCACCCAGGGAGCCCCACTTGAACCAGCCACCATCTTGAATTCAAGGGGAGCATTGGCTGCATCGTCCTGGAAGGTGGGATCTGGCTCTGTGCCTGGGGGTGGCTCTTCAGAAGCAGCAGGGACAGGGTAAGGGTATGGCTCAGCTCCAGGAGGCTCAGCCTTGTCTGGAAGGGAGAAGAAGTTCTCAGGGGCTACTTCCTCGTCACTGTCATCCTCCTCTTGTGTGATCTGCTTTGTCACCTGTAAGGCAGCACTCTTGGCAGCTGCTTTGATGGCTGAGGGCGATGGGGTAGTAGTGGTTGCACCCACAACAGGGGCAGAGGAGGAAGTAGAAGAAGCAGATTTGGTCTTGGGGGCCGGTTTGGAGAGCTTGGTGTCAGCAGAGCCATCAGTGGGTTTTCGGGAGAAAGCGTAGGGTAGGAGCAATCGGTTAGTCTCTTTTGTAGTCAGGTTTTTGGGCTGGGGAAGCAAAGCTGATAAACCTGTTCCTTCACCAGATCCCTAGTGAGCCAGGAGAGAAATAGGAAAAGTGAGACCTTGTCTTTTCGATTTATAATCACTATTAGCAACAACAAGAGTCCTACGTTACAAAATCCAACCACCCTCATTTTTTGTTGCCCCTAACAAATGCCAAGCTCCAAGTCTGACTTCTTCCAACTGTCAAGTTTTCCTACAAGATTTTGGCACATCTTTCAGACAGGGCTGATTTCTCTCTCTGCTCACCTCAACATGATTCCAATTCCTTTTTCTGATCCACCAAGAATCCCCTCCCATTAGAAGACTTTCTAGACAAATTTCCTATGCCTGAATTATATGTCCCACCTGGAATGAGATGACTAGGGGGAATTGTCTTGTCTATATGCTAAGGGTCTATTTTTCTTCTTCCCATTAACTTGGGAACAACGCTCTTTCCCTAAAAGTTTCCTTAGGCAAAGGGCTAAATAGAGACACTCAATAGCCAAAATATTTTTTCCCCCAAAAAGCAGCTGTGTGCTCAGCTTATAAACTGCTTGGTTATATTAAGCAAGCAAGCAATTAGCTTGTCAGTTTGCCACTATACCATTCCAGCCAGTCTTCCATTATCCATAGAAATCTCTTGGAATCTACTTCCTGAGTGTTCTAAATGGCTCAAGACCTAAAGATCTTGGTGTAAGAGAGAGAATTAGAATAAGGTTGTTGCCTTCTTCCTCTCCTCCACCTCCTCACAGAAAAAAAGAAATGCCCAACCAAGTGGTGACTGACTCTTCTAGGTCAAGAGTAACAGAAGGAAGATGCAAATAATCAGCTGTCCAAAAGAAAAGTGGTTTTCATTACTTACTATTTATAGTTTATACTTAACTATTTAGTTTATATTTATAGGTGGTAAAAGTTGGTCATTTCCCACATGGGCAGATGGTACTGTCAACAACAGCCTTAATCCTCATTATCACAATTCATTTCTATAAGATTGTATAGCACTTTTGTCATAATCCTGAAGACATTACATGTCCTATTATTCCCATTTTACAGATGAAGAACTTGTCCTAGATCTCAAGACTAATCAAGCTAGGACTAGACCCCAAATGCCTTGACTTCTAGTCCAGGATTCTTTAAGAGTCAACAATAAAAGGTGGTAAAGTCATTCTCACATCATCCATGAGTTCATTCAAAGACCACACAAATTCCTCCTCAAATGATGTTCAGATTAATTTCTGACCCATGTTACTGCAAGTCATCTCTAAGTACCTATTATTTCAAGTTACCATAATAAATGCTGGAAATAAGATAAAATGAAAAATAAGTCACTGATCCCAAAAATAGTCAGACCCCACATAATTTATACTCTATTAGTAGGGAGGACTTTACAATATTTATATAAATAAATAAACAGGATAATTCGAAGAGGGAAAGAGTACTTTATCTTCATCAAAAGTTACCAACCCAAGTCAAACTTCAAAGGAAGCTAAGGATTCTAAAAGGTGGAAATGAGGCTACAACACGCTCCAAAAATGTGAGACAGTGCATGCAAAGGCTCATGGATGATAATTGGAATGCAGATTTCAGGAAACACCAACTTGTCTGGCTGACACTTAGACTATAAGGAGGAGAAACAAAGTGAGTTTGGAAAGATAGGCTGAAATTCTTTGTGGTAGCAATCAAGTGGGAAATGCTGAAAAAAAAAAACTGTAGTGTGTAAATATTACAGTTGGAATATAATAACATGCAAATGTAATACCTGAATATTGCACCATAAAAAATGAGAACTGTGATGGCCTTAGCTCTTTTCAACAGTGAGGTTATTTAAAGCAATTCCAATAGACTTGTGATGGAAAGAGCCATTTGCATCCAGAGAGAGGACTGTAGAGACTGAAGGTGGATCAAAGCATAGTATTTGAACTTTTTGCTGTTGCTTGCTTTTTTTCTCTCTCGTTTTTTTTCTTTCACTTTTTTGATCTGATTTTTCTTGTGCAACAAGGCAAATTTGGAAAAATGTTTAGAAGGATTGCACACGTTTAACCTATATTGGATTGCTTGCTGTCTATGAGAAGAGAGAAAAATTTGGAAAACAAGATTTTGCAAAGGTGAATTGATTCTCCAGACTTCAAGGATTTATTATAAATCCATACTTATGATAGTTCTTTGTCCATTTTTATCAATAGTTGTTATCATTAGAAGTCACTCCATCCTATCTCAGGCACCAGTCAATGACTCTCACCAGTTCTTGTATAAAATCTACCAGCTACTCAAAGGAACACTCCTACAGGAAATTTCACTTCCTTATTTCTAGAGCTAATCTGTATTTGGGGTTTGGGAATTCTTGGAATCAAATATCACTACATATTTTCCTTGTGATTATCATTTGCCAATGAACATCCTACATCAATAACTAAATAAAATGTCCAAAAGGCAGTTGCTAATATGGACTGCAGCCCAGAAAATATTGTGAAACTGGATATATAAAATGAAGAGAAGTCAACATAGAAATGATAATTTAACCATGGAAGTTGATGAAGTCAAAGGCACGAGTTAGAGAGAAAAGAAGTTCGAGGACAGAGTCTTTGGATATATCCAACACAACTAGGATTCATTATTATAAGTGCTCAATATTGATTGTTTCCCGCCTTTGCAAAGGAGAAAGATGAATTTTCATCTCTTCTTTGAGACTCATAAACATTCAGTTCTGATTTTTGTGGTGGTGGTTCTTTCCATCTTCCACTGTTGTAGTCTCTGTATATATTGTTTACCTGACTCTACTTATCTCACTTTGTGTCAGTTCATATCTTCCCATACTTCTCTATTTTCTTCATATTCATTGTTTCTTAAAACACCACATCTACAATTGGATTAATCTAAGCCTGATTTTGTCACATTCATACACTAATATTTGTTCAACCATTTCCTGGTGAATGAGCATCTATTTTGTTTCCAGTTCTTTGCAATTACAAAAAGTGCTATTGTGAATATATGAGTTTGGGATTTCTCTCTTTGATCTTGGTATAAATGCCTACCAGTAGGAATGCTAGGTCAAAAGCTATAGCTACTTGAGTGGTTTTCTTAACATAATTACAACTTTTTTTCCCCAGAATGGTTAGACCAATTCACAGCTTTATCAATAGAATATTTGTGTGTCTGTCCTTCCACAGTCTTTCCAATGTACTCCCAAATTTTTTCATCTTTGCAAATTTGTTGGATAAGAGTTATTTTGTTTTACATTTCTCTTATGCTTACCAATTTAAAACAATCTTTTGTATTGTTAACAGCTTGACATTTTTGTTTATATTCTTTGATCACCTATCCATAGGGGACACACATACATGTGTATACAAACACATAAACATGTTTTAAATCCCTATATATTTCTTAAATATCAGACTTTTATCAGAGATATTTGATGATGAAGAGCTTTAAATACCAAACTGATAAGTCTAAATTTTATCCTAAAGGTAATAAATAAGAAACCTCAGATGATTGTTGAGAATGGGGCATGACCTTTGCTAGAGAAAGTTTGGTTTGTTTTTTTGGGGTTTTTTTTTAAGCAATTATTTATGGAGGGTGAGTTTTCTTCCAAAAAAGAAAAAGACTCAGATTTACAAAAATATTTTTAGTAGTTCTTTTTTGTGGTGGCAAGGAACTAGAAACTAAGATGGTGATCATCAACTGGGGAAGAGCCAAATAAACAGTAGCATATAAATGTTATAGAATACTATATCTTAAGAAATGACAAAAGCTATGACTTCAGACAAATAGGGAAATCTATAAGCAAAATCTGGACATCAGTTTATATAGCATTGTTTTAAAAAAAACAAAAAACAAACAAACCACACAACCACAACTATGGAAGACTTACTTAACTATTCTGATTAATGCAATGATCAATCATGATTACAGTGGAAGAGTGGGAAAAAAAAAATAGTACCCATTTCCTGAAAGTGAAGTGATGGATTCAAAGAGCTTAATGAGACATATATTTTGGGGCATTACCAGTAAGGGGATATATTTCAATTGACTATGAACATATATATATATTTGATACAAAGTTTTTGTCCTTTTTTGCAAGGGGGGAAGAGAGACATCACTACAGACTGTTATGAAAGTGGAAAAAAAAAAGAAAGAAAAAAGCTATTAAAAGATTTTCAAAATGTACAAAAGAAAAGGAAGGTTGATAAAAAAAAAACAGGTTAAGTAGAACTCTGAAAATAATGTATTTGTTGTATAGTTGGAGGAAGAAGGAAATTGTATATAGTACACATTCACAGCTGCCTCTGCAATCCTATTTTCTTTTTGTATTTTGAACATAGAAATAATCATCTTATTTGACATTTGCTAAGTTCAGAATTTTAAAATTAAATCTAATTAATTTTTAAAAAAAACTGGAATCAGCCTTAAACTGTCCTTCCTCATTCTCAATTTCTCACTTTAAATCTAAGCTTCTCTTTCACAAAAATGTCACAATTTCACTTATGTTTGACATACCCAGGAGCAAAGAATTCCTTCTGCCTAGTTATCTAAAATCTAACAGTTCACATAGTTATATGATACTTTTACAAATACCTTTCTCTTGACAATCCTTTAAAGCAGATAATGGTAAGAAAATAGCTTATCCCCATTTCACACAAGTATTTAATAAGCAAAGCTCACTGAAATAAAGTGATCTGTCCATGGTCATGCAAGCAAGTTTTCAGAGCTCTAATTTGAACCTGGATCTGCTAGCTCTGAGTTCAGTGTTCTTTCCACTTCATCAAACTACTTTTGATAGAATAGTTTCAATCTGAAATTCCCAGGATAGCATAATACATAGAAAAGCACTTTAAGAAAATAAAAAAAGCTTATATATGTTGATGCTGAGTTTCAAAGGAAATGAAGCAGTCTCAACACTACAGTCTAGACTGTGAGTGCCCACCTTTTTTAGAACACAGTGCCAGGCACATAACAAATGTTTAATAAATGCTTAGTGGCCGTCTGGGCTAATTATTTTTATTTCCTCAATATGTCATGATTGATAAGAGAAGAGCACAAAATGCTCAGTGCTGACCATGAGAAGGAAAAGAATTCTCGGGTGTCAGAAATGGCCTTTCCACCTTCCACCTCATGGGTGAGAAACATGGCAGAGGTAATCAGTTTAGAAATCAGTCAGATGATGCTCAAAGAGATCACTAGATTGTGATTGGTTTGGCCTCCTGAACTGAGCTCCTTATGAAGACTTCTTTCCTTGTTTACATTCTCCCCATGTTATTTTTGCCCCTCAATAATTCCATTGTATCACATAGGCTAAATGGGCAAAAATTACAGTTTTGGATCATGAAAACTATTAATTAGTCTGGTAAAAGTATTCTCTTCATGATAATCTTGCCTCAGGGATCAGATTCGGGATATAAAGCCTGGCAAGCTGTAGACACCACCACTCAGCTGGTCTGCTCAGCTAAATGCCAAAAGTCTGAAACAACCAGCAATTTTAAGGGCACCTGTGACTAGTAGTCTCCTATCCCAAAGTTCCATACCAGAGACACTAGAAGCTGCCATCACCATGCTGGTTTGTGGGAGGCAGTGGGGAAAAAAGGAGTGGCCTTTAGCATGACATTTAATAGCTTCATGACTGTCAGCAAACCACTTTACTTCTCTGGGCCTTGGCTCCCTCTTTACAAAATAGGAGAAAGAACCTGCAAAGCCTCTCTCACCTGATGCAAGGGGAGTGGGAGGAGAGGAGGAAGATACTGTAAAAAAGGGCAGCAGAAATCTCTGATAGGATGCCATGCATTTCACAGGGCTAGGCCAATGCTGTCCATGACACCCTGAAACCACTTTTACTTCAGTCTGACATTCGTGATCTATGAACAGACAGCATAAGCCCATTCCTTCCTTTTATCAAGAGCCTGACTCATCCTACATAGAGAAAAATCCATCCTGCCAAAGGATGAAAACACTTAGGCAGGATGAAGATTTCCCCATCCTCCCTCAAGCCTTGAGATCAGGAATTCAATTAGCTGAGCAGAGCCCTTGCCATTTGGAAGTCTGTGGAACATCATCACCAAAAAGCCATTATCAAAATGTCTAATAATGCTAAGTATCCTACAAAAGAGAACTACAGTCAGCTCCTTATTATCCACACTCTGACAGTAGTAGAATGAATAATCCAAAGTTCATTTCTATTTGTCACGTTCTTATACTTACATTTGAATAATATCAGCATCTACATTCATGTAGTGTTTTACAAATAAAAGTGCTTTACAATTATTCTCACTCTTGCATGAACTGATGCTGAGTGAAATGAGCAGAACCAGGAGATCAAAGTACACGGCAACAACAATGATCAATTCTGATGGACATGGCTCTCTTCAACAACGAAATGTTTCAAACCACTTCTAATTGTTCGGTGAAGAGAGCCATATACACCCAGACAGAGGGATGTGAAATGTGGACCACAACATAACATTCTCATACTCTTGACTGATGTTTGCTTGCATTGTGTTTCCTTTATCTGATATGTCTTTTGTGTAGATACGATTTTTCTTGCACAACAATGATAAGTTTGGAAATATGTATACATATATTCGATTTGCCAAGTATTTTAACATAATTAACATGTAGTGGATATCCTGCCATCTAGGGGAGTGGTGGGGAGCTGGGGGGAAAAAATTTGTAACAGAAAGCTATTTAAGGGTTAATGTTGAGGAATTACCCATACATATGTTTTGCAAATAAAATAAAATTTAAAAAAAATAATAAAAAAAAATTATTCTCACTTAGTCACTTTGGGACAGAAATAGCATTTTCATTTCACCTATGGAGAAGTTGCATGACTTGTCTACAGTTCAAACAGTAAGCTGCTGCACTGGAGCCTGAGCCCTTCTGACTCCATGCCTATTGTTCTTTCCATAAGAACACAGGACATACCTGCTCATGAGATAATACTTCATACCAAATAATGAAGTCCCATAGTAAAGACTTAATTCCAAAGAAGCTAAAAAGCTATCCAATTTTTCCTGTGTCCCACACATTCCTGGCTTAATTCCTTCCCATTCAACCATTCCATACTTGTTCTGAACAACTTCACACCTTCCCTGAGGCCAGATTTCAACTTAGGTCCTCCTGACTTCAGGGCTGGTGCTCTAACCACTGTGCCACCTAGCTGCTCCAGTTCTTTTTAATTCTAAAACTCTTCTATGTGTGTAATTAGATCTTTTGTTCTATAGTGACTTCAGAAAGACCAAATTTACTTTTCATCATCCCTCAAGAGAACATAAGCAAATAGGTTTATTTTATAGGCCAAAAGGCCAGAGAAAGGACCACTGATAATCACTTCTATCTTTTCTTTCCACAAAATCCTTAAGCCTGAGTTATCAAGAACAAAAATAGATTTCTTTGAGTTTTCTCTGCTTTGCCTACCTCCATTTACCCTTTGGTAAAGGTGGAAAAGTGACAAATCCAGGGAATAATACAGAGGAGAAAGGGCAGTAGCAAAGGACCTAAATAAACAGTTCTGCCCCAAACTGAGAATTACCTGAAGCCTAATTTGCAAACTACTGAACATGTAAAATGTGGTTAGGTCTAGAATCTGGACTTCCAGGATGGAACATGAAGTGAGGAAAAATATTAAAGTTATTTCACATTGAAAGAAAAATTACCTGAAGAACAGTTTTCTTCTTTGTAGGTTCATCTTCCTCTGAATCTGACTGAGAAAAAAAGAAATGGAATTAAGTTCCAGTTACTAGAGTAACAGGGAAGATATGCAATTACATAAGGAAAAAATACACAGACCATAGAACAGTTTTTTCCCTTCCCTTTTCCTCTACCTGTAAACAAGAGACAGAAGGACCTTCACTCTTGTGAAAGGAGTTAAAATTTAATGCAATAAACATTTATTAGGCATTTATTCTGTACAGAAACTGTGTCAAGTACTGGGAATACAAAAATGAATCTTTTCCCCTCAATTCATCAAATATTAATTAAGTACCTATATGAAGCAAATTAGAACAACATAGGATAGTTTACCTCTCAGATCTGTGGAGAAGGAATTTGTGACCAAGGAATTGGAACTCATTATTGAACACCAAACAGATAATTTTGATTATAAGTTAAAAAGTTTTTGTAAAAACAATGCAGAAGGGAAGCAATAAATTGGGAAAACATTTTTACATTCAAAGATTCTGATAAAGCCCTCATTTTTTTTTATTAAAGCTTTTTATTTACAATACATATGCATGGGTAATTTTTCAACAATGACCCTTGCAAAACCTTCTGTTCCAAATTTTGCCCTTTTCCCCTAACCCCCTTCCCTAAATGGCAGGTAGTCCAATACATGTTAAATGTTACAATATAGACTAAATCCAAGATATGTATACATAGTTATACAGTTATCTTGATGCACAAGAAAAATCGGATCAAGAAGAGAAAAAAAAAACTGAGAAAGAAAACAAAATACAAGCAAACAACAATAGAAAGAGTAAAAATGCTATCTCTGGGCATAGATGGCTCTCTTCTTCACTGAACAACTGGAACTGGTTTGAATCATCTCATTGAAGAGAGCCATGTCCATCAGAATTGATCATCACATAATCTTGTTGCCATGTAAAATGATCTCCTGTTCTGCTCATTTCATTTAGTATCAGTTTATGCAAGTCTCTCCAGGCCTCTGTGAAATCATCCTGCTGACAGTGTCTTACAGAACAACAATATTCCATGACATTGATATACCATAACTTATTCAGCCATTCTCCAACTGATGGGCAAAGGCCTCATTTCTAAAACATTCAAGCCATTCACCAATTGATAAATGGTCAAAAGATATGAACAGACAATTCTCAGATGAGGACAATTAAAAACTATTTGTAGTCATATGAAAAGGTGCTCTAAATCATTGATCAGAGAAATGCAAATTAAGACAGATACTACTACACACCTGTCAGATTGGCTAAAATGACAGGAAAAGATAATGACAAATGTTGGAGGGGATGTGGGAAAACTGAGACACTGATACATTGTTGGTGGAACTGTGAACAGATCCAGCCATTCTGGAGAGCAATTTGGAACAATGCTCAAAGAGTTATCCAACTGTGCATACCCTTTGACTCAGCAGCATCTGGAAACTGAATGGATGGCTGAATAAATGCTAAGAACCAGGAGATCATTATACATGGCAACAAGATTATAGGACAATCGTGACTCTTTCCAACAATGAGATGATTCAGGCCAGTTCTAATGATCTTGTGATGAAAAGAGCCATCTATATCCAGAAAGAAGACTGTGGGGACTGAGTGTAGATCACAACATAGCATTTTCACTCTTTTTGTTGTTGTTGCTTAAATTTTTTCAATCTCATTTTTTTCCTTTTTGATATGATTCTTCTTGTGCAGCAAGATAATTGTAAAAATTCATATACCTACATTGGAACATTGGATTTACATATATTTTTACTATGTTCAATATATATTGGATTACTTGCCATCTAGGAGAGGGGTTGGAGGGAAGAGGCAAAATTGGAACACAAAGTATCTCAAGGGTCAATGGTGAAAATTTATCTTTGCATGTTTTAAAACTAAAAAGTTTCAATTAAAAAAAAGAAAAGTAAAAAAATTTTTAAAGTACCTATATGAAAAGGGATAGGCACTATAGATACAATGAAAAAAGACAGCTCTTGATTTGAAAGAGCTTACATTTTACTTGGAGGACAGGAGTAAAGTATAATAAGTAAACAAATAAGAAAAACACAAGGTTAAAGTATGATCAAGAAAAAGGAGAAATCCAAAGTTCTCTAGGAAAATCTGAAAGATATGAATATTTTTTGGTAGGGAGGAGCAAAGAAGAGAGAATCAGCAAAAGCTTTAGAAAGAAATTCTGTCTAACTTGAGCCTTTCAACACAAGGATAGATTATGTCCAGTGTGGTTGGGGCCTGCATTAATTCATGAAAGCCAAAGGGATTTTAAGACTGAGAACAAGCAAATGGCCCAATTGGGCTGGAACATAAAGAGTTCACATAGGGGAATAATATGAAATGAACTGGAAAAGTAAACTGAAGAAAAAATACAGCAAGCCTTAAATGCTAAGCTAAGAAATCTGTATTTTATATTATCAGCAACAGGGAAGCACTGAATTTTGGGGGCAGGGAAATGACAAGTCATCTGTGCTTTAGGAAGATTTGGAAAACCGTATTGGTTAGTTGGTCAATAAGCATTTATTAAGAGCCTCCTAATTGTTCAGCATTATGTTAAACACTGGGAATACAAAGGAAATTTTAAAATAGTGGCTGTTCTCAAAGAGGCCACAGTCTAATGGGGAAAACAATATCCAATAAATACACAGATACGTACAAGATAATAATGGAAATAACAACAGAATTAGTAAAAGTTTTTTATAGAAGATGAGATTTTGGATGGGCCTTGAAAGAAGCCACAGAAATCAGTAAGTAGAGATGAAGAGGGAGAGAATTCTAGGCATAGATGAAAGCCAGCAAAAATGTCTGGAATGGGTGATTGTGCAGTGAACAGCAAAGAAGTTGATGGATGGAAGAGGATATGGGTGTGGATGAGGAAGCCTGGATGAAGGAGGCAGCCACCACTGGAGTTTACTGAGCGAGGAAGAAAAGGAATATGAGAAGGTAGCATGGATAGGCATATGTTTTAGGAGGACAATTTGATAACTTTGTGGAGAACAGACCAAGTCGTCCTGATCTATATCTGAACCCAGATGGCTCTGTGAGGGAAAAGTGATCAGGCGGGTGATCTGGCCCAGCCCTCCTTCCCTCCAATCCAATTCACTTGCATATCATGGATCTCTTGGAGAAGGAAGGACAGACAACAAAGAGTCTAAGTGAAAAATGATAATGGTGTGGACCAGGGTGTTGGCAACATGAGAAGGGAGGAAATATTGTGGTAGAATCAGGAGGATTTTAATAAGAACTAGATACAAGACGTGCAAGAGAGAAGAGTCACAGATGCCTCATAGGTTTCAAGTTTGAGAGACAGGAAAGATGATGGTGTCATCAACAAAAATAGGAAAACTGAAGAAAAGCTAATAGTAGGCTCAATTCCCCCTAACAGAAGCACATGCAGCTAGAGCTACTCAACCAGCAGTTATAGATCATGTACTGAAGATCCGAGAAGAAACTAGAGATTGATAAATCAGCTTTGGAATAATCTACATAGAAATAATGACTGAATCTCTGGGAACACATAAGCTCACCAAAAGAAACAGTAAAGTAGGAAGAATGAGAAAAGCCCTAAGTAAAACCTAGTCCACACCCATATTTAGAGAGGTGAAAGACAGAGCAGTGGGCCAACTGGGAGAACCCAGTCCTCAGGAAGCAACAGCCAATGGGGTCAAATGCATCCATTTTTGTTGGAAACATCCCAGCAGCCTTTGTTATTCATCCTTCATTCTTGAAGAGGTGATGTTTCCACTTGGAAATAAATTAGATTTAAGGAGGTTGACAAAAGTAGGTTGTGCAAAGTAGACCTCTCATCCACATAGGTCAAGACAACTGGCAATTCCCATACCTCCACTAAATGTAATAGTTGCTAGAAGTCTTTTTTTTTTTTTTTTTTTGGCTGAGGCATTTGGGGTTAAGTGACTTGCCCAGGGTCACACAGCTAGGAAGTGTCTGAGACCAGATTTGAACTCAGGTCCTCATGACTTCAGGGCTGGTGCTCTATCCACTGCACCACCTAGCTGCCCCCCTAGAAGTCTTTTAATTGCTTAACCACTATGTATTCTTTTACCTCCTCTCATCAGGCCCCAGATAGAGATGACCAGCCACCAGAAAGATCAATGGGGAATGGCCCCATTGTAACTGAAGTAACTGAAACCACTTACAATGGAAGAATATATACAATCACAGAACCAGAGCAATCCACAAGGATAACTGGTATGTTAACTACTTTCCTATAGGTTATTAGAGGTCAAAGCCACTAGAGAAATCTATTTCCCCTCCAGATTTGATCTATAGCCTCAGAAACAAAGAGGTATTAAAGGTTCCCAGAGGACCCGGAGAAAAGCAAGTTTGAAAGTTTGAAATAAGTCACAGAGGCATCCCACAATCCCCCTACCTAAAAAGAGATGTGGCTCTATCATAGGGCTCTCCAATTCTGAAAGTCTTCAAGGACATTTTCTATCATTTATGCACACAAATTCTTGGCTCCTACCCCTTGGCTTTGACACCAGGGATTATGTCTCAGTTTGAGATTTCTTCACAGGACACAGTGAGTGAGTCCTCTACAACAGTCAGTGACTGGTATTTGCAACCAACAACTGAGATCTGCTTTGCTGAGCTAACTACATTCTCAACTAGTCCCAAGCCATTTAGTTAACACATTTTCATATTCTCAAGTTTTCCTTGCTCACAGACTAAAAGAAGCTACTTTTGGGGGAAATATTTTAAAGGCAAGAAATCAAACATCAGATCTTCAACCTTTTGATCCTTTTCTCTATCTGCCTATTCTGACTGGTTTCTAGCTACCCTCTTTTTGCACTCTCATTCAGATAAAAAGAAAGCCATGTTATCCCTCCTCCAAAAGGATTAATGAAGTTTTCATCTAATATCTTAGGCAGAACATAGGACATCCAAACAAGCTTTAAGTCACATTGAAAAGCAAGTTTATTAAAGTTTGGGACACTTATACAACTATAGATAAGATATTCTTTTTTCCAATTCTTGTGACAAATATGGTTGTCACACTCCCTGTGGCTAAAAAAATTAAAATGTATCAATTATGGAAAAAATATTCAGTATGTTTTTAAATACTATTACAATATATATTACACAATTTATAAAACTTTAAGTCACAGACTCTTACAGTTGGAAGAGACATCAAAGACCATATAGTTCAATTTTAATCTGAGCAAAATTCTCCTTTATAAAATATCTGATAGCAGAAAAACAACTGATCTGGAGGAGAAATAATATGAGAATAGTTCAACTACCTGAAAATTACAATAAAAAAAAGAATCTTGATACAATATTATAAGAAATTATCAAAGAAAACTGCCCTGAAGTTCTAGAACAAAAAGGCACAATAGAAATAGAAAAAATCCACTGAATATCACCTAAAAGAGATCCCAGGAAGACCTCAGTTCAAATCTGACCTGAGACACTTAACGCATCCTAGCTGTGTGACCTTGGGCAAGTCACTTAACCCCAATTGCCTCAGCCAAAAAAAAAAAAAGGCAAATAAATAAATACATAAATAAAATAAAAAGACATAGGGAGAGAGAAAAAGGAGTAATTACTAATGAAGTATAAAAGGAAAAACTAAGAAAAAGCTAGTAGGGGGAAGATGGATAGTCTGGAATTTTACTTTCATTAAGAGTAAGTTAGAAGGAAAAACATTTATCTACAAGAGTATACAAGAGTAAATTCAGAAAGAAATGAGAGAACAAGTGGATGGGATGAGGAACAGGACAAAGAAGGGACTCTTGGAGGGGTAGATGGGTTGAGAAATAAGAGGGCAAGGTAAATAAACTTTAATAACTTTAGAAGCATTAAAAAAAAGAAAAAAAGAGGGCAAGGCAAAAAGTAAAGCAGAGGAGTAAAGATAGAATAGAGTGAGAAGTACAGTGAGAAAAAATTAGAAGGAAAAATAATGATTATAGCTTAGAATGTGAATGGAATGAATTTACCCATAAAATGGAAACTGATAGCAGATTAAAAATTTGAATTCAACATGTTTTCAGGAAATGCTATAAAAATGAAGAATATACGCAGATAAAATAAAGGGCTAGAGTAGAATTTTTTTCTGTTAAGAAAAAAGTGAGGGTAGTAAACATGATCTCTGACAAAATTAAAGCTAAAATAGATTTAATCAAAAGAGAAAAAATTGGGAAACGACACTATTTTACAGCAATGTTATTCAATATTGTATTAGACCATTTAAAACAAAAACAGACTACAGAAAATACCCGAGAGTATATCTGCCAAAAAAGACACAAAAATTATGGTAGGCAAAGCCAATATAATAAAAACAATGATTTTATTTAACTATGTCATCTCAATTAAATTACTAAAAAAGAAAAAATCTTACTGAGTTAAAAATTTCACCTGGAAGAATAAAAGGTCAGGAACTTCAAAAAAAACCAAGGGAAAAAAAGCTGCAAAGGAAGCAGGCTCAGAAGTATCAGAACCTGAACTATATTAAGATGAGAGTGTTGTTGAAGTAAAAAATGGAATATTTTAATTATTTTAAATTAAAATTTTCTTATGTAAATAAAACCTATGTGGCCAAGAGTAAATGAAATGTAGAAAATTGAGAAAAAAACTTTCATAGACAATCTCTCAGATATGATCAGGTTGGAATATAACTGTAGTGTACTAAATGATGAGTTGGTTGATTTAGAAAAACGTGGTAAGACTTGAACTTTATGAATGAAGATGCTATTCACCTTCAGAAAAACAAATGACATATGGAAATAAGCAGAGTATAGTCTTACATACCCAAATATAATAGATCTATAAAAATATATAAGTATATATATATATGTGTGTGTATGTTTACAGATATCTACATATGTATCAATAGTTATCTATCTATATAGATATCTACATATAAATATATATATATATGTATATGTGCTTAATTGTAGCCTTTTGGGGGGAGAAGGGGAAAAAAAGTTTAAAAATTCACAGCAGAGAACAAAAGAAAACCTAGAAGAAAGGAATGAAAAGTTGGGCGGTTCTGAAAACAATGTGTAGTGCTTATTATTTGAGTTTTCTTGAAATAGAAATTTATTGCTTTATATTGAACCCTCTCATGTTCTGCAACGTTTATGGCAGTGCTTTTTTTTTCCTTTTCTCATTCTGTATTTAAGTTTGAATTTTAAAACTTACCCCTCTCAAAAAAAAAAAAAAAACAAACATAACTAGCAAATGATCATTCAACTTCTTGTTTTAAGACTTAGCAATAAATGACCTACTACCTTCAAGGTAGCTCTTAGTTATTCGATCAAGCTAAAATCTGTCTCTTCAAACTTTTATCCTTTAAGATGGTAAATACCTTGTATTCTCATGAATACTATTTACTTTTTTTAAAAAAAGAGAAAGGAAAGTACATTTTTATAGATGTTGAAATACACATTTTTTTAAAAAAGTCACAAGACATATTTGGTACAAATCTGAGGATCTTGTAACTCAAATTTACATAATGCTTTAAGGCTTAGAAAGCACTTTCCTCACAACCATTCTGTGACATAAGCAATGCAAATATTATCCTTATTTACAAATGAGGAAACAGGATCAGAAGATTGAGTCCAGGGTCACAAAGCTTAATTAAGTGGCCAAGATTGGATTTTGAATAAGTCTTCCTGACTTACAGAAGCAAAGCACTCACTGACAATGGAAAGGGACCTGCATGACCAAGTGGTACAATGGCTAGGGTACCAGGCCTGGAGTCAAAAACCTGCATTTAAATGTCGATTCAGACACTTATTAGCTGTGTGATCTTGGGCAAGTCACTTTGCTTCAGTTTCCTCATATGTAAGATGAGTTGGAGAAGGAAATGGCAAACCTTCCAGTATCTTTGCCAAGAAAACCCCAAAATGAGGTCAAAAAAAGTCAGATACAGGGCAGCCAAATGGTGTAGTAGATAAAGCACCAGCCCTGAAGTCAGGAGGACCCGAGTTCAAATTTGACCTCAGATACTTAACACTTCCCAGTTGTGTCTTTCGACGTTACTTAACCCCACCAAGTGCCTCACATTTAAAAAAAAAAAAAAAAAAAGAGGAAGAAAGAAAGAAAGAAAAAAAAAAGAGTTAGACATGACTGAACAACAATAATGGGATACCTCAAAGGTAAAGAAAAAGCTAGTACCTTTGTCACTGTTACTGGCAACAACTGATGCCTTCCTGTCCCTTCACCTTCTGCCCAGATCAATTGCCCTTTAAAAAAGAAAGAAAAGAAATGCTTTCTGAGCATTTCTGGTCATGTGGAGGCATGACTTAAAACTAAAAGAAAGCAGAGGGAAGGCTTAGCAACGAGTTATTCATTTATTTTAGTAAAATAATGAAGACTAAGTGATAACTGTTCATTCTATATTGAACAGGGCTACAAGGAGTGTCCTAAAGCAGATCAGATGTAATTTAAAAGTCATGACCTTCTGGGAATTGTGAGACACTAAAACCTATTTAATAAGAAGTTGTGGAAACTCCTGAGGAGAGTTTTAAAATTGCTGCCAGTCATGTGTGTGACAACAATCCATGTTGGTCAGAACTACAGAGGTGGCAGATACAGAGTCCAGACAAAGGCCAAAGGCCCAGGAGAAAGTACCAAAAACTCTGGAGGACAGCCCCCATGGTTCAGTGATCCTAGGCAATCCCAATAAACTTTGGATAGAAAACACCATCTGCATCCAGAAAGAGAACTAAGGAGACACATGCTATTGGTTTTTTTTTTCCTCTTATAATTTTCCTCTTTTGTTCTGATTTTTCTCTCCCAACATGATTCATTTAAAAATGTATATTTAAAAAGTTAATATACATGTATAACCAGAAAAAAAATTAATTTTAAAAAAAGTGACAGCTCAGATAGCAGAGCAGAAGCGGAAACAGATGTTGTCCATTAAGCGAGGTCCAGTGGGATAAACGAATCTATCTGAGCCTCATTCCCCATGACCAGTCTCTTTTTATCATTCCAGGTCTGGCCCTTTAAGCCATTCTCTCCAAAAAAGCAATCACCTTCGCCAAGGGCCAGAGAGGAAATAAGGGCCCAAAAACAGACCTTAAGGACTCCCAACTATATTCCTCTGAGCTATTATCTCAATTAAGAGATTCACCATATATTTTATTTTATTTTATTTTGCCATTTGGTTTCAGGCATCTCCTGAATCTGTACCTTAGTCTTTTTACTTCAATTCAGGATTTCTCAGCTACTTCTTTAAAACTTATCTTTTATTCTTTTACATCTCTAGTCTAGCCCTTTTCCTTTCTAATCTTTCCACCTGTTTGTCATTCTACTTTCTTGTGGAACCACAGAGGAACCTTATAGAATCCTAAACTACAGATACCTTTTAATTATTTCAATATATTAAAGGCCTGGCCTAAATATCTGAAATCTACAAATAAACCCAAACATTCAGTGAAATCATTTCAGTTTGATTATTTGCACTGGTTCAGAAGCAGAGGCTCTAAATCTAGATAAGCCCAAAATTCTTATTTGCCATTAGAATCAGAATGGATTTCAAATAAAAAGAGATGGATAAACAGAGTACTGGATGGTATAATGTATGCAGAGCATACATTACAATTTATATATAAATTTTATATAAAATACATAAAAATAATTTTTAATGCCAATCTCAAAACAAATTTGCATTCTCTAAGCACCCCAAAATAAAGCAAAGGGAATTAAGCTAAAGGCAGCACTATGGGGTAAAGAAAGCCATAGCAAATCCACACATGGATAATAAGAACTGAACGTATGTAACCTGGAGAAGAGAAGACAAGACAGCACAATACCTGTTTAAGTATCTGAAGGGCTGGCATATGAAGAAGTGATTAAATTTGCCCTGTTTGACCTAAGAGTCAGAACAATGAATAAAGGATAAAAGTTGCAAAGAGGAAAATTTAGGTTTAATATCTCAAAAAACTTCCCAACAATTTTGCTGTTTAATCGTTTTCAGTCATATCTGATTTCATGATCCCATTTGGGGGTTTTCTTGGCAAAGATACTGGAATGGTTTGCTATTTCCTTCTCCAGCTCATTTTACAGATAAGAAACTGAAGAGAACAGAGTTAAGTGATTTGCCTAGGATGATACAGCCAGTAAGTACCAGAGGCTGGATTTGAACTCAGGAACATGAGTCTTCCTGATTTCAAGCCCAGTGCTTTATCTACTAGCTGCCCTTCTTACCAATTAAAGCCCAAAAGAAAGGGGTGCCTTGAGAGAGGGTGGGTTCCCTCCCCATAGAAGTCTTCCAATAGAAGCTAGAATAACTGTTCACCAAATACATTAGAGTAAAAACTCCTCCGTTTAGGTGAACTATTTCAGTGGCCATTGAGGCCCTTGACACTGGTAGTATTTGGCTTTACAAGGTAGTTAGAAACAAACTCAAAACACCTTTTACCTGAATCTTGTTTCCTCCCATCCAGGACTCTGACACAGAAATCTGGTTATCAAGTAGAGACAAAGGAGAAACTCATAAAATTTGCAAAGTAAAATAGCTTACTATAGTAATAACAACTCACCTTCATGAAGTTTAAAATACTTTCTAACCCTGCCTGTGGGAAGCTGGTGCTGTAATTATTACCCCCATGATCACGTAGATGGATAGCAGAAACTTGTTTAAGTCTGTCCCAATACCGTCTGTACCTAACAAATAGTAGTTGCTAATAGTTTGGAAGGAACAGTCTCCCCACTCTGTCTCCGCCATATAACTCGCGAAGTTCCCCAAAAGAACCAGAGTGAATGGGGTGAGAGCTTTCCCTCCTCCTCCTTGCCCCCGGTATGCCCTCTAGTGGCGATTCAGTCAGACAAGTGCACCCTACTGCCAAGTAAGGAAGCCAAAAATGCCTTAAAAGGGGAAATGTTTAAAGATCTACAGATATATTCCAGTGTTACAACTCTTCTCTCTAAAATAAAGATCATTGATCTGAGATGAATTACCATCAATGTGTAGTCAGGGATTAATTACTATTTGGAAACTAAACAAATGAAAAATAGGAAGTTCAGCTCCTATTCAGAGACAAGTGGAAGATTCAAAGCAAAACAGATTCTCCGGATTATTCCTGGATGGTCTTTATTACTTTTACCATCAGCCACACCACTCAGAAGCTGCTGCCTAAGGCATCTGTTCCAGTACCCTGGTCTGGTGACCTCCCAGGCTGTGCAGTCATTAAGGTACCCAACAAGTGGCCAGTTAGCTTCTGCTTCAAGAGCTCCAAGAAGGGGCAAAGTCACTTCTCAAGGCTGCTCATCCCACTCTTGGACAGCTCTGATCACTGGTAAGTTTTTTCCTATTGCAAGCCTAAATCGTCCTCTCTGTAACTTTTACCCATGCACTGCTCCAGCTTCTGTCCTCTGGAGACAAACAGAACAAGTCTAATGCCTCTTCACACGCCATCCTTTCAAATGTTTTAAAAGATTTCACAGCTTCTCCAAGAGCAGTTCCTTTTACACTAAGTTCCTTCATCTAATTTTCATATGACATGGACTAAAAAGTCCTTCATCGCCTTATTCCTTCTGTGGATGTTCTCCAACTTACTATGTGATGGCCAGAACTAAACAAAATAATATTTAAATGGTATGACTAGAGCACAATCCAATAGCACTAGCAGCTCATGCAAACTATATTTTTTGGCTGCCAAATAACTGACTCATAGGCTTGCCTCAGAGATAACAGCCCACTAAAACCCTCTGATCTTTTTCACACAAACTATTGACTAAACAAGCCTCCCCTATATTGTATTTGTGAATTTTTTTTTTGCTTTTTGCTGAGGCAATTGAGGTTAAGTGACTTGCCCAGGGTCACACAGCTAGGGAATGTTAAGTGTCTGAGACCAGATTTGAACTCAGGTTCTCCTGACTTCAGGGCTGGTGCTCTATCCACTGCGCCACCTAGCTGCCCCTTTGTGAATTTTTTAAGCCAGATGTAAGATTTTATACTTATCTATAAATTTCATTTGATTAAATTCAGCCAAATGTTCTAGCCTGTTGTTAATTGTGAATCCTCACTCAATCATGTAGCAAGTTAGCCTTGTATCATCTGCAAATTTGGATGAGCAGGCTATCTATAACTTTCTCTAAGTGACTGATAAAAATGTTAAAAAGGACAAAGCACAGATCCCTAGCCCACTCCAATTTCCTGACAAACTGACAAGGAACCATTACTGACAGTCCATTCATTTAAAGAATTCCAAATCCATCTCATTATACTATCATGTAGTCCATATTTTTCTACCCTTTCCACAAGCATTAGCTAAAAATTGAACTTCTTGAAGCTTACCCCATATTCCTTCCCATCAATAAAGATCTTCCTTCACAGATACCCTTAATTTTAACACTCTTGCAAAGCACTTGTATTTCACAGGATAGTTATCTGTATATCATATTTTATAACGAAGCTTCTTAAAACTATGGGTTGAGAACCCATATTGAGTTACATAACTGAATGGAGGGGTCATGAAATTATGATTTATTATCAGTAAATATTTTTTATTTGTATACCAATTTTATATACCTATCTATCTATATATACTCCAGGTCAAGCAAAAATTTCTCAAGTGAAAAGAGGTCATGAATGGGAAAAGTTTAAGACGCTCTGACTTTTTTTTTTTTTTTTTTTGCTGAGCCAATTGGGATTAAGTGACTTGCCCAGGGTTACACAGGTAGGAAATGTTGAGTGTCTGAGGCCACATTTGAACTCAGGTCCTCCTGACTTCAGGGCTGGTGCTCTATCCACTGTGCCACCTAGCTGCCCCAGAAGTTCTGGCTTTTAAGAATATAAATTATACAAGAATGCGACCATATTGTAATTAAATTTGTGTACCTTCCCTACTCCTGGAAGTCCTCCACACAGTAAATTCTTAGAAAATGTTTGTCAGATGGAATTAAAAATATGGTATATGAATGTAATGAATACTATTGTGTTGTAAGAAATGATAAGAGAGAGGTTTAGAGAAACCTGAAAAAACTTAAGGACTAAAGCAAAGTGAAGTGAGCAGAACTAGAACAATTCATACAACACTGACAATCCAAACACAATTTTAAGAGATTTAATAATTATGATCAATGCAGTGACCTGCAGACCTGCAAACTGCAAGTAAGATAGATCATCAGATCTATCTTACCCACCTTCTTATAGATTCAATATTCAAAATGAGACATTTTTGGACATAGATAATGTAAGAAAGTTTTGTTTGATGATGCAAATTTGTTATGTATTTGTTATGAGTTTTGGTTTAATTTTTTTTCTTTTAAATAGGGGAGGTGAATAAGAGGGAAAATAAAATGCTTGTTATTTGAAAGATAAAATGGGGGGGGGAGATTACTGAATTAAAGTCCACAAAGGGAAGTTGTTCTATCTCACATCCATCAGGATTAGTAAAGTTACCATGGGAAATAACAAATCCTGGAGGAGCTGAGAAGAAAATGGTACATTACTGCACTATTAGTAGAGATGTGAATTGGTCCTATCTCTCTGGTAAACAATTTGGAATTATTCCTCCCAAATTATAAAACTGTGTAAACCCTTTGACCCAATAACACAACTATCAGCTCTATATCTCAAAGAGGTTAAAAAAAAAAAAAGAAAAGAAAAAAAGGAACCAAGTATGCAAAAATATTTGTAGCAATTTGGAATTGTGCCTCAAAAAGTCACTACAATGTGTATGATCTTTGGCCTAGCAATATCCTAGACTCATGCCCCAAAGAGATTAAAGAGGGAAAATTCTTATATGCATATACTTAGAGCAGCTAATTTTTTAACAGAAAAGAACTAGAAAGTAATGGGATGTCCATCAACTTTAAAAATGAGGATCAAGTAAATAGTTTGTGACCACAAGGGAATTATTCTGCAGTAAGAAATAATGAAAGATATGGTTTCTAAACTGGGGCAGAACGAAGTGAGCAGAACAATTAATATGGTAACAGCAATATTATAAATATAATCCATTTTGAAAGTCTTGGAAATTCTGATCTATACAATTCCAGAGAATTCATTCATGATGGAACATGCTACCCGCCTCTGGTCAGAAAGGTCATGCATTTAGAATGCAGCTTGAGAACTAATTTTTTTTCAGATGGTCAACAGTGTAGTTTGTTTTGCTTGATTATACATGTTTGTTAAGAGAGCTTTTTTTTTTTCTTTCTCAATAGAGAAGAGGGTAGGTGGAGAGTAAAAACAATATTTCTATTAAAAACATTATTTAATTTTAAAAACTTTGAAAAAGGTTAAAGAATCTAATATAACAAGGCTCACCCCATGACCTAACAATTCATGAGTCCAGAGGATGATGAAGCATGCTACCTTCTCCTCCTGACACAAGGTGATGGACATGATTGCAAACTGAGTCATTTTTGTTTCACAGACATGGCCAATGTGGAAATTTGTTTTGCTTGGCTACACAATATTGCTTGTTTCAATCCTTTGGATTTTTTTTCCCTTTATTTCTTTTGAGGCGTTGGGGTGGGAGGAAAAGTGGGAACAGAAGGATTTTGTTTAAATGGAAAAAAAAAAAAAAAAGAATCCCAAGGGTCTACCTCTCTTCATCTGGCTCATCAGCTATATAATTCCTACCCAGAATTAAAAATGTTTTTTCTACTTATCACTGTAGAAATCTAACTGCTTCAGTGACTTTTTTGCAGTTCATCACCTACATGTCCCTTAATTTAGTCTGAGACTGAAGACTATGACAATAGTAGGTAATAAGCAAAAAAAAATGGGGATCTTGTTTTTCTCTGCCTCATGCAAGTCGCTCCCCTTTGTAGAATGGAGCAAGTTCCTTCAAAGGTATCACAAGGAAGGTAAACCAGTCATTTCATTTCTGTCAGCTTTCAACTCAAAATACCAAACCTAATGAAGACTTTTCAGTGACCTCCTTCCTGAAGAGCACCCACAATAGCAACAACACCTGGGTTGTGTTAGTGATCTGCAGGAAGGCAGAAGAAATAGTGAAAATTTGCCGGAGAAAAGAATTAGCCACTCTTGAGAATCAGTATAACATGCCAGTCATGGAACTAGTCATCAAATCAGGGCAGGGGAAAAGATGAAATCAGTTGGGAAAGTTAAAGAAAAGAGCTTCAGGGCATCCCGGAACTCTTTTGTAAAGCCCTTGGCCCAGGAAGAGCAGGTAAGCCCACCTCTCTATTAGTGTTAGGCTGTTCCCATAGAAGAGAAAGCGCTGAGCACAAGGGAGATAGAAGCCAGGAAGCTCCAGTGACAGACAGTCTGCCCTGGGCACACACGGAAAAGGTAAATAATACACATGAAGAAGGCAGTCCAGGTTCACAGGTGCTCCTGCAGCACACCTTTTCCCCGGACACTGAAGGTTTTTAGTTGACACAGGGTAGGAGGGGAAATGGACAGCAAAACTCATTAGTGAAACTCACAGAGTCTGAGAAAGAAAGGCGCAGTTTATGATGCCCTGACCCTCACCCGGGCACAGAACTCGAGGGTCTGCTCCCTCTCTCGGCCTCTCTGAGGGGTACAGGCCCAGGGGCGAGTAGGGTGAAGGGTGGAGGAGGCACAGACTGCAGCGGGAGCGGTGTCCGGACGTCCGTTGTGGGACCGGGATCAGCCGGACCCTCACAGGAGAGGCCCAATTTAAGAAAAAGTGCAATTGCAAGTCGCCCTAACTTTGGGGGCTCGGCCGGAGGAGGCGTCCCCCACTTGCAGCCCGGAGCCCGGCAGAGCGGGCGGCTCTGGGGGCGGGGCGGGAGCGCGCTGCGGCTACTCACATCTCCCTGGTGCAGCTCGGGGGCCGCGATCCGCACCGGTTCCGTAGTCCTCTTCTTTGGCTTGGGGAGCCCCAGAGGGGGCCCGGCGCCGCCGATCGGAGGGGGCAGGTTGAGGCCTGGGGCCCGCGGCAGGGGCAACCCGAGCCCCAAACCCTCGCCCACCCCCGAAGCCTCGGCCAAACTAAGGCCAGGGGGCGGAGGGAAGCCCCCCAGGCCGAAGGGCAGCGGGGGCGGGGGCTGCAGGCGGGGGTCTCCGGCCGGCGGCGGGGGCAGAAGCAGCGGCGGGGGAAAGGCCGGGGGCAGCAGCTGGGGAGGTGGGGGCAGCAGGGCAGGACCCTTGGGTGGGGGGAGGGAAGCGAAGAGGCCTCCCAGGCTGGGTCCAGCAGCCGGGGCAGAGGCGGCCGTCTCCTCCTCCGGCTCCGCTTCATCCGGCTCGCTCTCTTCGCTGCTGGCATAGGCGACTAGAGACATGGCGCTGCCCTCCCGCCTCCGGGGTGCCCTTGCCGGAAGGAGCGGCCTAATCGAGGCCGGGGACACACAGAGGCCTAGCGGGCCCCACCGCGAGGCGGGGCGGGACAGGAGGCGGGAGGACCCGCCTGCTCCGCTCTCCGAGGCCTAGCCTCGGCGGGAGCCCATAGCTGCGGTTCCTTCCCCACAAAACTAAGGCCTCCCTCTTAGCTTGGGCTCCCGGTTCCGGGCAGCTCCACACAGGTAATGGCCGCCGAGTCACTCCGCCTCCCCCTCGCCTCACCCCTCTAGTACTACAGCTCCCAGCGGCCACCTTGGCGAAAGTCCCTCCGTCGCCTCCTGTGATTCGGCGCGGGGCACAGCGGGAGGTGGAGTCTGGAGGTGAGGGTTAGGCGGAAAGCAGAACCCGCCTCCGGCGCGGGGAAACTTGGGGTGAGTAGTTTCCTGTGTCTTGGCGCCTCCGACAGGACTACAATTCCCAAAGAACATCGCAGTGATCGCTACTTGTGTTCGGGAGCATCTCGGGACCTGTAGTACGCACTTGGGGAAAATTGCAGATTCTGCAACTTAGACTTGTGGGAAATTTGTTTAACTCTGGGTAATTGTGCAGCGGTATTAGGAAGGAGAGGGATGCATGGGAATTTGGAGGACTTAGGAAGATTATTTAAAGAGACAGTAACCAGGTTTAATTAAATGCTACAGCCTTGTTTCTACTCTTGGCTAGTACTCTCCGGATCTCTTAGAGTCCCCAAAGGTACCAGTACTAGGAGCTTGGCGTGGTGACTTGAAATGAAATCGCATTCTTGATCCGAAAGAAGACCAAAAGGGAGATGACCGAAAATTATTCCTTTATAATTTTGAAATAAGATGGAAAATATAATATCCGCAGCTGTGTCTGGTCTTGCCCTCCTTAGTAAATCTTTCCACCCCAAACTCCAACCCGTTCTTCAGTAGCTCCCACCTTAAACTACAACTCAGGCCATAGGAAAGTTTTCGGGGCTTCCTTCCCTCCTCCCTGGAAAGGGGTCAAAAATTCAAGTTTACCTTCGAACACCTCTTCTCTCTCCCGTTCTCTGCTCCTGGGCCAGGGAAGTATCTTCTCCAGCTTGGAGTCATCCTGTTGGCTTCCCGGAGCCAAGGTGCCTTCAGATAGAACGGTGATGATGGGATGCCGTGGTCAGAAAAGACCATGTAATTCAACTAATTCCTGAGCAAGACTCTTCTGTATATCTCTGACAATGCTTATCCAGCCTCTGTTTGAAGATGTCTAATATAACGGAACTTTGGGATAGGTTAGAATAGCTAAGAAATCTTTCCTCTGAAAGTACAAATTACTTGGAAAGGAACTCCCCATTATATTAAGAAATGCTAGGAAACTAGCGTGGCAGAAACTAACAACACAGTACACTGTATTCCACAATAAATTCAAAATGGATGTAAGTCTGGATCACACTATAAAAGAATTTGAAGAGAAGTTGATCTTATGCTTTTTATAACAAGGTAGGAAATGAATCCTTAACTGAATAGTAAAGAGAGACAATTACAAAAGAATTGGGGGGGGCAGATAATTTTGGTTATATAAAATTGGAAAGCCTCGGCAAATAGTATTGTTGTTCAGTCTTGTCCCACTCTTTGTGACCCCATTTGGAGTTTTCTCAGCAAAAACACAAGCAGTTTCCAAGAAGGAAACTGAGGCAAACAGGATTAAGTGATTTGCCCAGCTAGTAAGTTTGAAATCAGATTTGAACTCAGGAAGATGACTCTTATGACTCTATGCATTAGCCACCTAGCTGCTATAATCTTAGTACTTATATAATACTTTAAATACACTATCATATGATTCTCACACACAAATCTGTGAGATAGGTGCTATTATTATCATCATTTTACTCAGGGACACAGAGATTAAATAACTTGCCCTTAGTCATGTAGCTAGCAAGGTCAGAGGTGTGATTTAAATTTATCCCTCCAACAACTAAGTCATCTAACTATGAGTTGAAAATAAAATTAATACTTCTGGGATAGGGAATACCAGTGACTATGATAAAAAAAAATCAGATTTCTTAGATAATATTTTGGCATTAAAATATACTTTATAGACAACTAATAAACATAAGACCAAAAACTATTTTCCAATCGATAAGTAATTAAATGATATAAACAGTTTTTCAAAAGAGTTGCAAACTATTAACAATCATATAAAAGAATGATCCAAATTATTAACAAAAGAAATATAAAAGGGGCAGCTAGGTGGCGCAGTGGTTAGAGCACCAGCCCTGAAGTCAGGAGGACCTGAGTTCAAATCTGGTCTCAGACACTTAACATTCCCTAGCTGTGTGACCCTGGGCAAGTCACTTAACCCCAATTGCCTCAGCAAAAAGCAAAAAAAAAAAAAAAAAAAAGAAATATAAAAACAATTCTGAGGTTTCTCCTCACACCTAGCAAATTGGCAAAGCTAGCAAAAAACTGCAACAATCCAAGAGGGTTTGTGGAAAGACAGGCATACTGATGCATTGTTGATGGAGCTACAAATTAGTACAACCATTTTGAAAAAGGAATTTGGGATTAAAATGGCTAAAATGTCCATGACCTTTGATCCAGAGATTCTACTGCTAGGTATATCCCTTGGGAAAGTCATTGATGAAAAGAAAGGTTTCATATACACTAAAATATTTATACCACTACTACTTATGTTAGGAAAGAACTGAAATCAAAGTAGATGCCCATTTACTGGGGATTGATTGAACAAATTGTGGCACATAAAAAAGGATGGAATATTACTGTACTGAATGTGATGAATATACAGAGAACCGTAAAAAGATTTATATGAAATGATAAAGTAAAGCTGAGTCCAGAAGCCAAGAAGTTGCCTGAGCCATCACCTGTTTCCCCCAGAAACAACATTAAATCAAGCCTCTAAAAGAATTTGGAAGCAACAGAAATCACAAAAAGTGAAATGAACAATTTTCTAACACACAATTTTCTAACACAAGGACTTTAGGAAAGAATTTTCTCTGTAGTGTAAAAAGGGAGAGCAGCACAGCACAAAGAATATCCAGGCAAGCCAATGGGACAATCTTAGCCACAGTACAAAGCAGTGATCAAGGTCTAGACTCATCAGGCTAATTGTGAAGCTTCTAGCATCAATGCAGCAGCCAAACTACCCTGGAACCCAGGGCATAACAGGGCAACTAGGCTGAGACACACTAGTGCAGTGGTAAGCCTTCAGCTTCAGAGGCCTTAGTGCAAAAAAGCTGTGACCAGATCTTTGGCCCCCACTACAAGAATCTTAAGATTCTTGTGCCCCTAGTACTCTAAGAGCAGAGCTCAACTTTTTAAAAATGAGCAAAAAACAAAAAAGAGCTCAGACTTAGAAAGTTATTATGGCAACAGGAAAGATTTTTTAAAGTGAGAGAAATAGAAGAAAAATTGGGAGGAAAAAAATGAGTTATGCAAGAGAATTGGGGTGGGGGAAAAGTCAACAACTTGGAAAAGGAAGCACAAAAATTGACTGAAAAAAATATCTTGAAAAATAGAATTGTTCATGGGGTGGAGAGGGCAGGGAAGATGCACTGAAGATGCACTGTTTAAAAGTATAATTAGCCAAATGGAAAAGGAGGAACAATACTAACCGAAGAAAATAATTCCTTAAAAATTAGAATTGGTGAAGTAGAAGCTAATGATTCTATGAGACATCAAGAATCAATCAAACAAAATCAAAAGAATGAAACAATAGAAGAAAATGTAAAATACCTCATTGGAAAAACAACTGGCCTGAAAAATATATCCAGAAGAGATAATTTAGGAATTATTGAACTACTATTGAAAGCCAGGAGCAAATAAAAAAAAAAAGGGGGAAAAAAAAAAAAAAAAAAAGAGCCTGAACAACATCTTTCAAGAAATTAACAAGAAAAACTGCCTTGATATCCTAGATCCAGATAGGAAAATAGTAATTGAAAGCATCCACTGATAACCTAAAAGAGAACTCAAAATGAAATGAAAACTCCAAGGAATAGTATAGCCAAATTCCAGAACTATCTAGTCAAGGAGAAAATACTGCAAGCATCCAGAAAGAAACAATTCTAATATCAAGGAGCCACAGTCAAAATTACACAGGATTTAGCAGCTTCTATATATTGAAGGATTATAGGGCCTGGAATATGAAATTCTGTAAGGCAGGAAACTGAATAGATGCCCATAAATTGGAGAAAGGCTGAATAAATTATAGTGTATGGATGTCATGGAATATTATTGTTCTGTAAGAAACGACCAGCAGGATGATTTCAGAGAGGCCTGGAGAGACTTGCATGAACTGATGCTGCGTGAAATCAGCAGAAGCAGATCATTATACACGGCAACAACAAGACTATATGATGATCAATTCTGATGCACATGGCTCTCTTCAACAATGAGATGTTTTAAAACAGTTCCAATTGTTCAGTGATGAAGAAAGCCATATACACCCAGAAAGAGGCCTGTGGAATCTGAGTGTGGACCACAACATAGCATTTTCACTCTCTCTATTGATGCTTGCTTTCATTTTGTTTTCCTTCTCAGGTTTTTTTTTTTTCTTGTAGGTCCGATTTTTCTTGTACAGGAAGATAACTGTATAAATATGTATACATATATTCAATTTGTCATGAATTTTAACATAATTAATATATATTAGACTACCTGCCATCTAAGGGAGGGTGTAGGGGAAAGGAGGGAAAAATTTTAACAGAAAGCTTTGCAAGGATCAATGTCAAAAAATTACCCATGCATATGTTTTGCTAATAAAAAGCTTTAATAAAAAAAAGAAAGAAAAGAAATTCTATAAGGCAAAGGAGCTTGTATTACAACGAAAAATTAACCAGCAGAATTGAGCATAATTTTTCAGGGGAAAAGGTGAACGAACATTCAATGAAATAGGGGACTTGCAAATTTTCCTATAAAAAGACCAGAACTGAACAGAAAATTTGACTTTCAAATACAAGACTCAAGAAAAGCATAAAAAGGTAAATAGGAAAGGAAAAAAGAAAACCATGGTATTTAATATGGATAAAGTGTTTTGTTTTCCTACATGGAAAGGTGATACTTGTAACTCTTAAGAACTATATCTCTATTAGGGCAGTTAGAAGGAGTATACTTAGGTAGACTGTATGGACATAAGTTGTTTTTGATATGATTTTAAAAATAATTAAGGGAGACCAAAAGTTAATTGGAAATTAAATCATCTAATCCTAAAGAATGAATGGATGAAACAGCAAATCATAGACACAATCAATAATTTCATCCAGGAGAATGATAATAATGAGAAAACATACCAAAATGTGTGGGATACAGCCAAAGAAGTTATAAGGGGTAATTTTATATCTCTAGATGCTTACTTGCATACTAGAGAAAAAGAAGATCAATGAATTGGGCTTTCAATTAAAAAAGCTAGAAAAAGAACAAATTAAAAACCCTCAATTAAATGCCAAATTGGAAATTCTGAAAATAAAAGGGGAGATTAATAAAATTGAAAATAAGAAAACTATTGAATTAATAAATAAAATTAAGAGTTGGTTTTATGAAAAAACCAACAAAATAGATAAACCTTTAGTTAATTTAATTAGAAAAAGGAAAGAAGAAAATCAAATTGTTAGTCTCAAAAATGAAAAGGGAAAACTTTCCATCAATGAGGAGGAAATTAGAACAATAATTAGGAGTTACTTTGCCCAACTTTATGTCAATAAATTTGATAACCTAAGTGAAATGGAGGAATACCTACAAAAATATAGATTACCCAGATTAACAGAAGAGGAAATAAATTAATTAAATAGTCCCATTTTAGAAAAAAAAAATAGAACAAGTCATTAATCAACTCCCTAAGAAAAAATCTTCAGAACCAGATAGATTTATATGTGAATTCTACCAAACATTTAAAGAACAATTAACTCCAATACTATATAAACTATTTGAAAAAATAGGAAATGAAGGACTCCTACCAAATTCCTTTTATGACACAGACATACTGATGTCTAGTACTGATACCTAAACCAGGTAGAACAAAAACAGAGAAAGAAAATTATAGACCAATCTCCCTAATGAATATTGATGCAAAAATCTTAAATAAAATATTAGCAAAGAGATTACAGAAAATCATCCCCAGGATAATACACCATGACCAAGTAGGATTTATACCAGGAATGCAGGGATGGTTCAATATTAGGAAAACTATTATTATATTGATTATATCAATAACCAAATTAACAAAAAAAATATGATTATCTCAATGCAGAAAAAGCATTTGATAAAATCCAACATCCATTCCTATTAAAAACACTAGAAAATATAGGAATAAATGGACTTTTCCTTAAAATAGTAGCATCTATTTAAAACCATCAGCTAGCATCATCTGTAATGGTGATAAACTAGAACCATTCCAAATAAGATCAGGAGTGAAACAAGGCTGCCCACTGTGACCATTACTATTCAATATCATATTAGAAATGTTAGCTTTGGCAGTAAGAGAAGAAAGAGTAAAAAGTAATTAAGGGGTGAAAAATTTTACTGGGAGAAGGGGAAAAGGGGAGACAAAATGGGGTAAATTATATCATATGAAGAAGCATAAAAGACCTGTTACAGTAGAAAGAAGGGAGGAGTTGAGCATTGTTTGAATTTTAATCTCTCTGGATTTGGCTCTCAAAGGGAATTACATACACATTCAAAAGGGTAAAGAAGTCTATCTTACCCTAAAGGAAGTGGGAGGGGAAGGAGAAAAGAAAAGTTGGGGGAGGGGCTGAGAAAAGAGAGGTGGGAATGAAGGAGGCAGTGGTCAAAAACAAAACACTGGTGAAGAGGGACCCAGAAAAAGAAGAGAGGAGAAGGAGAAAGAGAGAAATGAATAAGGGGAAAATAGGATGGAAGGGAAATACACAGTAATCATAATTGTGAATGTGAATGGGATGAGCATTCCTATAAAACAGGAGATTGCCCAGTGAATTAAAAAACAGAATCCTACAATATGTTGTTTACAAAAAAAAAAGCAGAGACACAGGAGAAAGATAAAAGACTGGAGCAGAATATATTATGCTTCAGCGGAAGTAAAAAAAGACTAAACAAAATGCAAGGGTAGCAGTCCTAATATCAGACCCAGCAAAAGCAAAACAACCAAGCAAAAAAAAAAAAACAACTACATCTTGCTAATGGTAAAAATAGATAATGAAAATAGTATTAGTACTAAATATATATGCACCAAGTGGTATAGTATCCAAATTCCGTGTGTGTGTGTGTGTGTGTGTGTGTGTGTGTGTGTGTATGTCTTTTATTAAAGCTTTTTATTTTTCAAAACATATGCATGGACAATTCTTCAACATTAGCCCTTGCAAAATGTTGTATTCCAATTTCCCCTCCTTCCCTTACGCCCTCCCCTACATGGCAAGTAGTCCAATATATGTTAAACAGGGTAGAAATATATGTTAAATCCAACATATGCATACATATTTATACAATTATCATGCCACACAAGAAAAATCAAATCAAAACAGTAAAAAAAAGAGAGAGAGAGAAACAAAATAAAATACAAGCAAACAACAACAAGAATGAAAATGCTATGTTGTGAATTACACTCAGTTCCCATAGTCCTCTCTCTGGGTGTAGATGGCTCTCTTCATCACTAAACAATTGGAAATGGTTTGAATCATCTCATTGTTGAAGAGAGCCACATCCATCAGAACTGATCATTGTATAATCTTGTTGTTGCCATATATAATGATCTTGTAGCTCTGCTCATTTCACTTAGCATCAGTTCATGTAAGTCTCTCCAGCTGAAATCATCTTGCTAGTCATTGCTTACATAACAATAATATTCCATAATATTCATATACCATAATTTGTTCAGCCATTCTCCAATTGATGGGCATCCAGTTTCTAGCCACTACAAAAAGGGTTGCCATAAATATTTTTGTACATGTGGGTCCCTTTCCCTCTATTAAGATCTCTTTGGGATATAAACACTGCTGGATCAAAGGATATGCACAGTTTGATAACTTTTTGAACAATTCCAAATTGTTCTCCAGAATGGTTGGATCCATTCACAGTTCCACCAACAATGTATTAATGTCCCATTTTTCCCACATCCCCTTCAACATTCATCATTATCTTTTCCTTTCATCTTAGCCAATCTGACAAGTGTGTAGTAGTATCTCAGAGTTGTCTTAATTTGCATTTCTCTGATCAATAATGATTTTATATAACTAGAAATAGTTTCAATTTCTTCATCTGAAAATTGTTCATATCCTTTGACCATTTATCAATTGGAGAATGGCTTGAATCCTTATAAATTAGGGTCAATTCTCTATATATTTTAGAAATGAAGCCTTTATCAGAACCTTTGAATGTAAAAATGTTTTCCCAGTTTATTGCTTCCCTTCTAATCTTGCCTACATTAGTTTTGTTTGTACAAAAAGGTTTTAACTTAATATAATTAAAATTATCTATATTGTGATCAATAATGATCTCCAGTTCTTCTTTGGTCACAAATTCCTTCCTCCTCTACAGATCTGAGAGGTAAACTATCCTATTTTCTTCTAATTTGTTTAAAATATTCTTTATATTTAGATCATTAACTCATTTCAACCTTATCTTGGTATACAGTGTTAGATGTGGGTCAATGCCTAGTTTCTACCATATTAGTTTCCAATTTTCCAGCAGTTTTTGTCAAATCATGAATATTTATCCCAAAAGCTGGGGTCTTTGGGATTGTCAAACACTAGATTACTATAGTCATTGACTATTTTGTCCTGTGAACCTATCCTATTCCACTGATCAACTATTCTGTTTCTTAGCTAGTACCAAATGGTTTTGATGACCGCTGCTTTATAATATAGTTTTAGATCTGGTACAGCTAGACCACCTTCATTTGCATTTTTTTTTTGAAATTCTTGACCTTTTGTTCTTCTAGATGAATCTTGTTGTTATTTTTTCTAGGTCAGTAAAATAGTTTCTTGGGAGTTTAGCACTAAATAAATAAATTAGTTTAGGTAGTATTGTCATCTTTATTATATTAGCTCAACCTATCCAAGAGCACTTGATATTTTTAACATCCAAATTCTTAAGAGAAGTTAAGTGAGTTGTAGGAAAATAGATAAAAAAACTATTCTTGTGGGGGATCTCAACCTCCCTGTCTCAAATTAAGATAAATCTAACCACAAAATGAACAAGAAAGAAGTTGAGGTGAATAGAATTTTAGAAAAGTTAAGTATGATATATCTCTGGAGAAAATTGAATGGGGATAAAAAGAACTATACCTTTTACTCATCAGTATATATGGCACCTACACAAAAATTGACCATATATTAGTCAAATGTAGAAAGGCAGAAATATTAAATGCATCCTTTTCAGATCATGATGCAATAAAGATTATATATAACAAAGGGACATGGAAAGATTAATTAAAAATTAATTAGAAACCAAATAATCTAATCCTAAAGAATAGGTCAAACAACAAATCATAGAAACAATAAATTCATCAAAAAGGATAACAATAATGAAACAACATACAAAAATTTATGGAATATAGCCAAAGTAGTACTTAGGAGAAATTTTACATCTCTAAATGTTTAAATGAATAAAATATCAAAAAAGCAGATCAAGGAATTAGGAGGGTAATTTTAAAAGAACAAATTTAAAATCCTCAGTTGAACACCAAATTAGAAATTCTGAAACTCAAAGGAGATATTAATAAAATTGAAAGTAAGAAAACTATTAAAACTAAGATCTGGTTTATTTTAAAAAATAAAAATAATTTAAAATTTTGATTAAAAATAAAGTACAGGGCAGCTAGGTGGCGCAGTGGATAGAGCACCAGCCCTGAAGTCAGGAGGACCTGAGTTCAAATCTGGTCTCAGACACGTAACAGCTGTGTGACCCTGGGCAAGTCACTTAACCCCAATTGCCTCAGCAAAAAAAAAAATAAATAAAAAATAAAGTACAAATTACCAGTATCAAAAATAAAAAGAGTGAATTAATCACCAATTAAGAGAAAATTTAAGTATTAGGAACTACTTTGCCCAACTATATGCCAATAAATCTGACAATCTAAGAGAAAAAGATGAATATTTACAAAAAAAATATATAAATACCCAGATTAATAGAAAAGGAAATAAAATACTTCAACTCTCTTTTAGAAAAGAAATTGAACAAGCCATCAATGAACTCTGTAAGAAAAAATCTCCATGGCCAGATGAATTTATAAGTGAATTCTACCAAACATTTAAAAAAGAATTAATTCCAGTACTGTATAAACTATTTGGAAAAACAGGAGAAGAAGCCGTTATACCAAATTCCTTTTTATAGCACAAATATGGTGCCAATACCTAAACCAGGAAGAACCAAAACCAGGAAAGAAAATTATAGGCCAATTTACCCAATGAATATTGATGCAAAAGTTTTATTTTATTTTTTTTATTAAAGCTTTTTATTTGCAAAACATATGCATGGGTAATTTTTCAGCATTGACCCTTGCAAGGCTTTCTGTTACAAATTTTCTCCCCCTACTTCCCACCCCCTCCCCTAGATGGCAGGAAGTCTAATACTTGTTAATTATGTTAAAATACTTGACAAATCACTGATAATTGTTGGTGGAACTGTGAAGGGATCCAACCATTCTGGAGAGCAATTTGGAGCTATGCTCAAAAAGTTATCAAACTGTGCATACCCTTTGACCCAGCAGGGTTTCTATTGGGCTTACAGCCCAAAGAAATCATAAAAGAAGGAAAGGGCCCCACATGTGCAAGAATGTTTGTGGCAGCCCTTTTTGTAGTGATAAGAAACTGGAAACTGAATGGATGCCCATCAATTGGAGAATGGCTGAATAAATTATGGTATATGAATGTTATGGAATATTATTCTATAAGAAACGACCATCAGGACGATTTCAAAGAGGCCTGGAGAGACTTGCATGAACTGATGCTGAGTGAAATGAGCAGAACCAGGAGATCATTATACACAGCAACAAGACTATACAATGATCAATTCTGATGGACATGGTTCTCTTCAACAAAGATGTGATTCAAACCAGTTCCAGTTGTTCAGCAATGAAGATAGTCATGTACATCCAGAGAGAGGCCTGTGGGAACTGAGTGTGGACCACAGCATAACATTTTCACACTCTCTATTGATGTTTGCTTGCATTATGTTTTCCTTCTCAGTTTTTTGGTTTTGGTTTTGGTTTTTTTTTTCCCTGTAGATCTGATTTTTCTTATACAGCATGATAACTGTATAAATATGTATACACATATTTGATCTATTAGATATTTTAATATAACTAACATGTATTAGACTTCCTGCCATCTAGGGGAGGGAAGGAGGGGTAGGAGGGAAAAATTTATAACAGAAAGCTTTGCAAGGGTCAATGTTGAAAAATTAGCCATGCATATGTTTTGCAAAGAAAAAGCTTTAATTAAAAAATAAATAAATGTTGAAAATTATCTTTCCATGTAATTGAAAAAAATACCATTACTAAAAAAATATATACATACCAATAAGTACAACAGTGTAAATGAAAAGAATATCAAAACAATCAAAACTGATGTGAAATTATACTATCTAGCATTTCTATAGCTACCTTGCAAGTACCTTACAAATAATCTCATTTTTGTCCTCTTAACAACCCTGGGAGGGAGGGATAGGTATTGTTAATACCCACATTTTATCAATATGGAAACTGAGGTAGACAGAAGTTGAGTAATTTGTCCAAGGTCATTCATCTAATAACTGTATCTTGGTCTTCAGATTAGATATAGTAAGTATCAGGTCACAATAAGTTTTTCAGTGCTAGGAATTCAGCAAGGGCATGATGTCATAAAGGCCTACTTAGGATAACAGCAGGTTTATTTGATAATAAAAGGCCAAGTTACAGAGATATAATCCTGTCAGTGGGAATTCAACTAAAGCCCAAGGCCACAAAAGCTTATTTAAGGGTAATATAATCCTATCAATCTCCTTCCCTATGGCCCATCTAGACACTGGGTTCTTAGCAGGGACATGGCCTTTTGCTAGAGTCTTATTCCCCCCCATCCCCCATCATATATGTATGTGTGTGTATACATATATATGTGTGTGTGTTGTATGTATGTGTATATTAAGATATAATATCATTCTATACATGCCTTTATCTTTCTCTACAGATAACATTTTCCTTCATATGTCCTTTGTAAATAATTTGGGTATTTATCATAATCAAAATGACTTAGTCCCTCAAAGTTGTTCTTAAAACAAATGTTGCTGTTACTGTATACACATTTTCTCTTGGTTCTGCTCAATTCACTCTTCATGCCAATCTAAAATGTTTTCCTAAAATTAACAAACTCATCATTTCTTACAGCACAGTAATATTCCAACAAAATCATATGCCACAACTTATTCAACCATTCCCCAATTTACTAAGATCCCCAAAATGTACAGTTCTTTGCCACCACAAAGATTGCTGCTAGAAATATTTTAGTATATATAGGATTTTTTCCTTTTTGCCTAATCATCTTCGGAAATAGACCTAATAGTGCCATTGTTGGGTCAAAGGGTATAGATAGTTTAGTAACTCTCTGGGCATAATTTGATTTCTCTACAGAACTGTTGGATTTGTTTACCAACCAACAATTCCACCAACAATGAATTAATGACCCAATTTTTCCACATCTCCAACATTGTTGATTTTCCCATCAATCATTTTAGCCAATCTGATGGAGGTATTTATATGTGTGTGTATATATATACTCTTTTTAAAAAATAATTTTTCTGGATTCAAATTGCCTAAAAAACTGGGAGGTTAAGACATTTGCCCAAGAAATTGGAAACTGAATGGATGCCCATTAGTTGGAGAATGGCTAAATAAGTTATGGTATATGAATATTATAGAATATTATTATTCTATAAGAAATGATCAGCAGAATGATTTCAGAGAGGCCTGGAGAGACTTGCATGAGCTGATGCTGAGTGAAATCAGCAGAACCAGGAGAACATTATACATAGCAACAAGACTATACAATGATCAATTCTGATGGACACGGTTCTCTTCAACAATGAGGTGATTCAGAGCAATTCCAATGATTTTGTGATGGAGAGAGCCATCTACACCCAGAGAGAGGACTGTGGGATCTGAGCATGGTTCACAACATAGCATTTTCACTCTTTTTATTGTTGTCTGTTGCATTTTATTTTCTTTCTAATTTTTTTAGTGGTTGATTTGATTTTTCTTGTGCAGCATGCTAATTGTATAAATATGTATACATATATTGGATTTAACATATATTGGATTACTTGTCATCTAAGGGAGAGGGGGAGCAAAGGGGGGGAATTGGAACACGAGGTTTTAAAAAATTATCCATGCATATGTTTTAAAAATAAAAAGCTTTAATTAAAAAAAAAAGACATTTGCCCAGAATCATAAACCTTATAGGGAATTTGAATCCAGATTGTTCTTAATTACTGCTTAATACACTAACAAGGCAGCTAAGTGATACAGTAGATAGATGGCCAGGCTTCAAGTCAGAAAGACTCATCTTCCTGAGTTCAAATCTAATTTGACAAATTTAGACACTTTCTAGCAATGTGATCCTGGGCAAGTCATTTACTCCTGTTTGTTTCAATTTCCTCATCTCTACAATGATCTCCAGAAATAAACGGCAAACTCTCCTAGAATTTTTGACAAGAAAACCTCAAATGGGGTCACAAAGAGTGAGACATAATTGAACAACAATGACAAATTAATACACTATTTTTTAAACCAGGATTCCTCTCTTAGGATTGTTATGAGGCCTGAATGACATAAAGTTCCTCATAAATGTGTGTTGGCATTGGTGTTTGGATATGGTAGTATATAGGCTCTTAATCCCTGTAGTTGAGGGAGACTGAGTCTGGTGGATTGCTTGAGTTAGGGAGCTTTGAGCTATAATATGGCTAAAACCCTAGGTGGGTTGGCACTAAGTCCAGCATCAGCATGATGAGCTCTGGTGACTGGGGAGCTAACAGGCTTCTAATCAACTTCTTTCAGCACTTTTAGACTTGCCTTTCTTCCTAATCTACAGGTACTTATCTCACTAACCAGTTCTGTGGACAATCTTTTCAGGCCAGAAATACATTCATCATTCCTCTCCAGCACAACTTTCCCAATTTTTCTCATCCCTAAGATGAGCAAACCAGTCCAGGTCAGAAATGGAGCAAGTTAAAGTTCCTCTGGGATCAGGTTCATGCTTAAAGCCTAGGCCAATTAAGGAGACACAGAGTCCCTAGAAATAGTAGTGATAGTAACAGTGGTGATGGTGACGGCAGTGGTGGTGGTAGTAGCAATGGCAATGGTGGTAATGGTGGTGGCAAAAGTGGTGATGGAAGGAGTAGTAGTAATGGAGGTGGTGATGGTAATGATGGTGGTAGCAGTGTTAGTGGTAGTTGTAGTAGTGATATTGGTTTATTGATAGTGTTTTTATTACTGTTGTGATGATGATAGAAATGATGATGGTTCCAGACATTGATGGTGCATTGGAAAGAAGGCTCCATTCTCAATTAGAGACCTAAGTTTGATAACTCATAGATTGTGTTATGTAGTCATTTAATTCCTCTGAGAAAAACTTTGTGTAAGCCATGAAGTTTTAGAGAAAGCAAGGCAACAATACTTATACTGGGCTAAGCAGTGGAAATACAAATAAATACAAGTACAAGTAAAAGTCCCTGTCATCAAAGAACTAGATTTTAACAAGTCAAGATACCATGATCCCATCCCCCAAACTGAGTCCCTCTCCCTTCCCTCAGAAGCTCACATGTGGAAGAAGGGGACTAAAGTAGTGAAGGGATGTTCCAGGATGAGAAGACCCCAGCCACTTAGAAAAGTTCCAGCTTGGAGAGCAATCTGGAACTATGCTCAAAAAGTTATCAAACTGTGCATACCATTTGACCCAGTAGTGTTTCTACTGGGCCTATATCCCAAAGAGATCTTAAAGGAGGGAAAGGGATCCACATGTGCAAGAATGTTTGTGGCAGCCCTTTTTGTAGTGGCTAGAAACTGGAAACTGAATGGATGCCTATCAATTGGAGAATGGCTGAATAAATTATGGTATATGAATGTTATGGAATATTATTGCTCTGTAAGAAACGACCAGCAGCATGATTTCAGAGCGGCCTGGAGAGATTTACATGAACTTATGCTGAGTGAAATCAGCAGAACCAGGAGAACATTATACACAGCAACAAGACTATACAATGATCCATTCTGATGGACATGGTTCTCTTCAACAATGATGTGATTCAAACCAGTTCCTGTTGTTCAGTGAGGAAGATAGTCATATACATCTAGAGAGAGGCCTGAGGGAACTGAGTGTGGACCACAACATAGCATTTTAACACTTTCTGTGAATATTTCCCTGCATTTTGTTTTCCTTCTTAGGTTGTTGTTGTTTTTTTTCTTCTCTCTTTCTAGATCTGATTTTTCTTGTGCAGTAAGATAACTGTATAGATATATATACATATATTGGATTTGTCATATAATTTAACATATTTAGCATGTATTAGATTACCTGTCATCTAGAGGTGGGGGTGGGGGGAAGGAGGGGAAAAGCTTGGAACAAAAAAAAAAAGTTTTGCAAAGATCAATGTAGAAAAATCACTCATATGTTTTGTAAATAAAAAACTTTTAATAAAAAAAAAAAAGAAAAAAAATAAAAGTTCCAGCTGAAAAGGTAACAGAAACATGGTAGTGAGGTCCTAAGTGGTGAGGTGAAGCCAAATGAGGAGGGGAATGAAGCATAGCTTGGCCTATTTCCGGCTCCTGTGGAAATATTCAGTTCCACAGACAATTCAACAAACATTTATTAAATTCATACTATGTTCTCAACACCAAACTAATGATGGTGTGAGGTTAGGTAAACCCCAAGTCTAAATCACCAAGCATTTGGATTAAGACAAAAGTTTCCTTAGTCCCACCTCCAACCTATCACCTCAGTCTTCCCATTAACAGAATCAACTTCTTTGAATTCCTAACCTATAAGTGCTTATCTCACTAACCAGCTCTATGGACAATTTTATCAGACCAGAAACATGTCCCCCACCCTCCAAGAGCCCTCTCAAATTTTCTCCCTGCCTTGTCCCAACTGTTTGAGAGAGAACACAAATATATATTTTTCTAGGGTTTTAAATATTTAAGACCACAGAGTCCTCCACAGATGAGATAGTTATTATTCCCATTTCACAGATAAGGGAACTGAGGCATAGGGTCATGTAACTATTGAGTTTCTTAGGCAAGATTCAAACCCTGTTCTCCTGACACCAAATCCGACCCTCTTTCAACTACAGCACCTAGCCTATAATGGGAGAGACCTGAAAAGTCTCTTAGAACAGAGAAAATAGTGAGGCTGGGAAAGGGGCAGGGAGAATGTTGCATTTCCTCTTGTCTAGATCCTCATTTCTGGTTTACCATTCAGATTTTACTGTCTTCCTTCAAATTTGTAGTTGAAGATGGTATGTACTTTTCACTTCACTTTCTGAGTTTAGGCCTCTTGGGAGGCCAATTAAAGCCTCAGGAATGGGAAAGCCTAGAGTTACCTGGGCAGAACTAAAAAAAGGAATCCAGGTGGTTAGTATTGGAAAGAACAATTAACTCAATGGAGTCACATGAACTGAATTTGAATCTTAGCTTTGCCACTTACTACCTATGAGAGCTCAGGTCTGATTCTTAACTTCTCTGAGCCTTGTTTTTCTTATCTCTAAAAGGAGAGGATTTGATTAGATGAAGGGCTCAACATTTTTTTGTGTCATGGATCCCTTTGGAAGTCTGGGGAAGCCATGGACCCCTTCTCAGAATAATGTTTTTAAATGTACAAGATGAAATATACAAAACAAAGGAAACAGTATATTGAAATAGTTATCAAAATGTATTTTATTTAATTATTCCCCCCCAAAAAGGCAGTTAACAGAGTAACATGAAGAAATTGGATTTAATAGTTTCTAAGGTCTCTCCAATTAATTAAAAAAAAATTTAGTGTTTTATTTTTTTCCAATTACATGTAAAAACAATTTTTAATATTCATTTTAAAAACTGTGTTTCATATTCTTTCCCTTCCTCCTTCACCAACCCCTCATTGAAAATGTAAGCAATTCAATATAGTTTATGTAATTGTTGTCATGTAAAACATTTCTATAATAATCATATTGTGAAAGAAAACAGACTGCCTCCCCCCCAAAAAAACACTAAAGAAAAAATAAAGTAAAAAATAAGTATGCTTCAACCTGCATTCAGACATCACCAGTCTTTTCTGTTTTTTTTTTTTTTATCCTAAGTCCTTCAGAGTTGTCTTGTATCATTGTATTGTTGAGCATGATTATGTCATTCACAACTGATCATTTTACAATATTGCTGTTACTTTGTACATAGTATACTTTACATGCACTCATGGAAGTCTTTCCATGTTTTTCTGAAAGTAGTCTACTCATTTCTTACAGCACAATAGTTTTCCATTATAATCATATATCAATTTATTCAGCTATTCAACCATTATTTAGCATTCAGTTGAAGAGCATCCCTTCAATTTCCAATTCTTTGACCTCAGAAGTTGCTATATATTTTTGTACATATAGATTCTTTTCCCTTTAAAAAAAAATCTCTTTAGGGATACAGATCTAGTAATGGTATTGCTAAGTCAAATGGTTTTTATAACCCTTTGGGCATAGTTTCAAATTGCTCTATAAATTGAATCAGTTCATAACTCCACCAACAATGCATTATTGTCTCATTTTTCTCACATTGCCTCCAACATTTGTCATTTTCCTTTTCTGGCCTTTTTACTAACTTAACAGGTATGTGGTAGTACTTCAGAATTGTTTTAATTTGCATTTCTCCAACAGTCAGAGCATTTTTTTTTTCATATAGTTACAGATAGCTATGATTATTTCATATGAAAACTTATTTTTTGATTCTTTATCAATTGGGGAATGGCTTTTATTTTCATAAATTTGACTCCATTTTCCTTATGTTTGAGAAATTAGGCCTTTATCAGAAAAAAAATTGCTTCAAGTTTTTGGGTTTTTTTTTAACAATTACTCTTGCTAACCTGGATCCCTCCTCCTGCCCTGCTTATTTTATTCTCTCTCTCCTTTCATCTTGTCCCTCCTCAAAAGTGTTTTGCTTCTGACTACCCCCTCCCCCAGTCTGCCCTCCCTCCTTCTATCTCACACATACACACACACCCCTCATGTCCGCTCCCTCCTACTATCTTGTAGAGTAAGATAGATTTTTATGCCCAATTGAGTATGTATGTTATTCCCTCTTTGAGCCAATTCTGATGAGAATAAAGTTCACTCACTCTCCCTTAACTCTCCTCCCTTCCCTTCCACTGTAAAAGTTTTCTCTTACTCTTTTATATGTGATAATTTACCTTATTTTATCTTTCCCTTTCCTTTATCCCAGAGCATTCCTCTTTCATCCCTTAAATTTATTTTTTTTTATATATCTCCCCTTCACATTCAACTAACACCTGTACCCTCTATCTATGTATAATCCTTCTACTAGTTCTAACAATGAAAAAGTTCTTATGAGTTACAAGTAATAGCTTCCTATGTAGCAATGTAAAACCTTAAGTCCCTTATGATTTCCCTTTCCTGTTTACCATTTTATGCTTCTCTTGTCTTATATTTGAAAGTCAAATTTTCTATTTGGCTCTGGTCTTTTTTTTTTTTATCAAAAATGCTTGAAAATCTTTTATTCTACTGAATATCTATTTTTACCCTGAAGAATTATACTCATTTTTGCTGGTCAAGTGATTCTTGGTTGTAATCCTAGCTCCTTTGCCCTTTAGAACATTATATTCCAAGCCCCCTAATCTTTAAATGTAGAAGTTGCTGTATCTTGTATTATCCTGGTTATGGCTCCAGTACTTGACTTGTTTCTTTCTGCTGCTTGTAATATTTCTCCTCAACCTGGGAGCTCTGGAATTTGGTTATAATATTCTTGGGAGTTGTGTTTTGTATTTTTTTTTTTTTTTTTTTTGCTGAGGCACACAGATAGAAGTGTTAAGTATCTGAGACCAAATTTGAACTCAGGTCCTCCTCACTTCAGGGTTGGTGCTCTATCCACTATACCACCTAGCTGCCCCCTAAAAAACACATTTTCTTATGAATCATGTGGGAAGAGAAAAATCAGAAAAAAAGGGAAACATCATGAAAGAGGAAAAAACAGAAGAAAAAGGGAAAAAAGTGAACATAGCATCTGTTGATTTACATTCAATCTCCATATTTCTCTCTCTGGATGCAGATGGCATTTTCCATCCAAAGTTTATTGGAATTGCCTTGGATCACTGAGAAGAACCAAGTCTTTCATAGTTGATCAACATACAATCTTGCTATTACTGGCACAAATACTTTCAACATAAATGTGATAGATCTTGTCCTGTAGGAGAAGAGGCTATTAATAAAAATATTTCAATGTTCTCAACTCAAATGCTAATTTATAGGTTATTATGTTTATATTTGTTATCTTTTTTACTTAACAGTATTTTATTTTTTCAAATATATGTAAAGATAGTTTTCAATATTCATCTTTGTGAAATTCTGAGTTCCAAATTTTTTTCTCCTTCCCTCCTTTTCCTTCCCCCTTCCCCAAGATAGCAAGCAATCTGATAGAGGTTATACATGTACAATCATTTAAAACATATTTCCATATTCATATTTTGAAATAAAACTTTGAACGAAAGGGAAAAACTACAAGAAAGAAAAGAAAAGATGAAAATAGTATGCTTCCATCTACATTCACTTCCATAGTTCTTTCTATGAATGCGGATGGCATTTTCCATCCCAAACCTGTTGAAACTGTCTAGGTCACTGTATTTCTAAGAAGAGCTAAGTCCGTTGTACTTGATCATCACACAATCTTGCTGTTACTGTAAACAATGTTTTGATTCTGTTCACAATACTCAGCATCAATTTATTTAAATCCTTCTAGGTTTTTCTGAAATCAGTCTGCTCATCATTTCTTAAAGCACAATAATATTCCATTACATTTGTATATCATAGCTGATTTAGTGATTCCCTAACTGATGAGCATACACTTATTTTCTAATTTCTTGCCAACACAAAAAAGAACTGCTAAAAACATTTTTGCACATATGGGTCTTTTTCTCTCTTTTATGATCTCTTTAGGATACAGACCCAGGAGTGACACTACTGGATCAAAGGGTATATGCAATTTTGTAACCCTTTGGGCATAGTTCCAAATTGCTGTCCAGAATGGTTTAATCAGTTCCATGTTGTCTTTTCAATAAGTTTCCGATTGCTCTCCCTGCCAGTAGTCTCTCCTATCTATCCTACATACTGTAATAGAATGGCTTTCATCATGTCAAAGATTTCCTCTCTCCCCATCAAAAACCATCAATTGTACTCATCTATCATAGAAAACCTAGATTTTTAAAACATTTCTTTATAATCTACCTTCCATATTCTATGCCTTTTTTTAAACCCTTTCTTTCTGGAATGTCATCTTTCTTCTCCCTTCATCCCATCCCTGGAATTTCTCTTTCCTCATCTCAACTGCCTAGCTTTCCTGAATTTCTTCAAATCTCAACTAAAATCCCACCTTCTGCAAGAAGCCTTTCTTAACTATAGAGACTGAATGTGGATCAAAGCATAGTATTTTCACCTTTTTTAAATTGTTGTTTGTTTGCTTGTTTTTTCTTCTTTCTCATTTTTCTTTTTCTTTTTATCTGATTTTTTTTTTTTTTTTTTTTTTTTTGCACAGCCCAAGAAATTTAGAAATATGTTTAGAAGAATTGCACATGTTTAACCTATTTAGATTGCTTGCTGTCCAGGGGAAGGGGGAAAAGGAAGGCAGGGAGAAAAAAATTGGAATACAAGTTTTTGCAAAGGTAAATGTTGAAAATAGCTTTGCATGTATTTGAGAAGTTATATCATATATAATTAAAAATAAATGTAACTGGTAAAAAGATTAAATAATTTTTTAAAAAGAAGCCTTAATTTCTCATAATTCTAGTGCCTTTCTTCTGATTATATCTAATTTATCCCATTTCTATCTTGTTTACACATAATTGTTTGCATGTTTTCTCTCCTTTTAGATTGTAACCTTCTTGAAAGTAAAAATTGTCTTTTACTTTTCTTTGTATCCCCATTACTTAGCACAATGGTGGGCATATATATAGCAGAACTTTAATAAATGTTTACTGACTGATCACAATTACATCACTGTAAAAAAAAAAAATCATGCCTATCTCTGTGTGTCCAGATTCAACTCAAATTTTACTTCCTTCATGATGCCTTTGCTGTGATCATAGATGAAAGATCTTTATTCTTCTTAATTCCTAGTGTATTTTGTGCTATTTATATAGTTCTATTTTATTGTCATGATCTGTATACATGTTTCATCTCTCCTGCTAGATTGTAACTTCTCCAAGGCAAGAGATTTTATCCATTTTCTGTATTTCCCATAGTGCCATGTACATAATAAGTTTCTTTCTTTCTTTCTTTTTTTTTTTTTTTTGCCTTTTGCTGAGGCAATTGAGGTTAGGTGACTTGCCCAGGGTCACACAGCTAGGAAGTGTTAAGTGTCTGAGATCAAATTTGAACTCAGGTCCTCCTGACTTCAGGACTGGTGCTCTATCCACTACATCACCTAGCTACCCCCATAATAAGTTTCAATAAATATTTGTTGAGTGAGTGAATGTAGAGACTCTGATTATAACATCTTAAGTAACATTCTCCCTTCCCAAAAGGACTTACTGAATGCCATAGAATGATAGACTTTCAGACATGAAAGGTATTTTAGAGATAAATTAGGCCAACCTTCTTCTTCCCTATGTCCTCCTACTCCCAGAATATCATTAGGAAATAAAAGTTCAGAGAACAGCAGAGTAACTAATTTTGTGTCTGTAACCTGCGCCCCAATACGATGGGATAGTGTCCATGGGATCATAAATATCTATTTTATATAATTTTCTGTGCCCCCTCAGCTTTCATATTTGAGACAAGGGTCTAATTTAGCTTGGTTTCCCTATGACTCTGCCAAAGAAGGAAAATGACATATTTAAAATCACACAATGGTGAAAGCCAAAATAAAAACCAAGGCCTCTTAACTTTTTGTACAGTGTCTTTTCTCCCATATCATATCATCTACTCTTGGCTGTCCATTTGTTCTTCTAGCACATTTCCATCATCCATCTGCTGCTGACATTTTCTCCTTCATTTCTCTCCAACTTATTGGTATACTTTCATATACTCTCCAACAGAATATCTCTCTACATTGCTTTCTCCTCCAGGGTTTTGTTCTTACTTTCCTAAGCTTCTTTTCTAGACTCCCCAAGCCCTTGGCCCTTTTGTTCTCAGCACCTAAAAAGTAGTTTTACGAACAGTATGAATTGAGTTATTTCTTAAGATATTTATTACTTGGTTCTAAGATAGTCTGGAACTTATGGGTTCATTATCCATCTGTCTTAAACTGAGAGGCCCCAGGAAGCAGGGAGCTACTTACTGTAACTGTATCTGGACCAAAATATACCCAAATCAGTCACTAATAACAGCAGCTATGTTATGTATGATGATGCTCTTGTGATAAGAACTCCTTGTCTTATATTGCAACTAAGGGCAGAAAGATTGCAACAAGAAGCTTAAGATTTTATCCCAATGAGGTTCCTTGCTGTTTTTTTTTTTTTTAATAGCCACTCTTTTATAGAAGTGTACAAGAGTAAAGGGAGAAAAAGCTTGTTGTTACCAAAACTAGGATGTCCGGTTGTCACCATCCCTGCTCTGTATTGCAACAAAGGTCAGGAAAAGATTGCAATAGTAATAGGGGACATTTTGCTGCAATCAAGTTGTGAGGATTCTAATGAGACAAAGATCAACACAACTTGTTGCAACAAGCCTGTGTATCTTTTATTGCAACGGGATCCTTTGAAGCAAAGCTTGCACATGGCATGTTGCAGCAAAAGGCTGTAATGCAAACCTGGATCCTTTACTGCTTCAACTGAAGCAGAAGCTAAGAATCAGATGATCAGAATGCCTCATTCCTACCAAATTTGAATTTTTATACTGATTGCAGTGAAAAGTAGATAGCCTTGTAATGAAAAACCCTGACACTGTTGCAACGCCAGGATTTGCTATTGAAACAGAGATACAGAACCTTATGGCAAGCAAGAAATCAGATACTTAGTTGCAACTAAACCTGGCCACATGTCACATTATAACAAAGGCTTTATATTTGAATAGGGAGAGAAGCCAAAGGCACTTATGGCCACAGGAAAAGAGGTACTTCATCAGACTGGCCTGTGCCACTGTAACTAAGGCAAAGGAACTTGTTGCAATGCAAACCTGACTCCCTGTCTTACAAAAAGAACCTAGACACTTTTAGATAGACATTCTGTATCATCCCATTGAAACAAAAATCAAAAAACTTAGCCACAAGAAAAAATTGGATACTCTGCCATCCTCAGAGCCTGAGGTTGTTCTACAATTAGATGGCAACTTACTTCACTATAAACTTGAACTTTTATTACATCAAGACAAGAATACATTGTTGTTACCTATAATAAGTTTTATCAATGTCTTGTTTTCAAGTCAGTTATTTCCAGATATCCCCCCTCACTGCTAAATGAGCCCTTCTTTCAACAATAACAACAACAAAAAAAACTTAAAACCAACAAAATGATCTAAAGGTACATGCAATATCCCACATCTATAGCTCTCCTCCCCTGTCTCTCCATTTAACAGAGAAAGGTATTCCCCCATCTTTTCACAGTGGTCAAGATAAGTTAACACTCAGACTCTTAATTGTAGTCAATATTTTACTCTCCTGGTTCGGTTTACTTCATTCTAAGTTAGTTATATAATTCTTCCCATGTTTCTCTGAATTAGTCTGTATTTAAAAAAAAATTGTTGGAATGCAATCATGTTCCATTACCTTCATTTAACAGTTTACACAGTTATTTTCCTATAGATTAGCACCTACTTTGTTTCTACATTTTTATATTTTGGCCTCTTTGGACTACCTAAGGAGTTTTGTTTTCAGTCAAAGGGTATGGATTTGTGACTTTTCTTGACATGGGTACATTTTTGCAATAAGATTATCTTTTTGGGGGGGGAAGTCTAATTGATGCCTTTGGTTTCAAAATCAGTCACTTCTCTATATACCCCAAGCTATTTAACTCTTTCTTGTAAGAAAAAGTTAAGCAAAGATTACCTACCAAAGTGACTTTGTGGGTAATATTCCTTACCCATATTTTCCCACTTCCCTGTTGGAAGGAGAGAAGTATATTTTATTATCAATCAGTTCTCCTCAAAGATCTTTTTCCCTCATCAGGAAGTATATGGCCACTCTGACACTGAATTATATTGCTCATGTTTTTTCTATTCTATTATAACAAAACTTTGATTATGCTACTTGGACAAAGCCTTGGAACCCTGCTTCAAAAAAAAAAAAATACTGGATATTCTTTGGAAGGAAGGGTCAAGGGCAAGGTAAAGAGAGTCATGTCAGGGGTCCAGAAACCTGGATTCCAGACTCTATTACTCTCCAATTTTATTACCTTGAGCAAATCATTTCATGTCTTTGTCTTCAGTTTCCTTTACATTTAGAAAGGGATTAAAAATATTTGTCTTGCTGGTGTCATAGCGTGGTTATGTGGCTAAAGAGAGAAAAAGAGAAAGAGAGAATTTGGGATTTGGAAAGAAGTTCATGAATCATCTAGTCTAACCCATATATCCCTACTATTTGCAAGCATTTGATTAGCCTCTCTTTAAAGAGCTTCAAGGAGGGAGAACTTATCATATTCCAACACAACCAAGTCCACTTTTGGAGTAGCTTTAATTGTTAGGAAACTTTCCCTGACATCAGGCCTAAATCTGGCTCTTTGCAGCTTCTACTCATTGATTCTGGTTGTACTCTATAGGGCCAAACAGAATAACTTGAATCCCTCTTTCATATGACAGCACTTGATTGATTGACAAGAATTCTCCATCCTTCTTCCTCCCCTTTTTTTCTGCTCCTTATCTCTTTCTCCATCATGTTCCCTTCTTCCTCCTCCTTCTTTTTATTATTTCTTCCTCTTCTTTTCTCCAGGCTAAACATCCCTAGTTGCTTGACCTGATTCCCATATGATTTGGATTCAAGACCCTTTGTCATCCTGGTTGCTCATCTCTGTGCCTTTGTTATAGGTATCAAAAATTTTAAAGTACCATGTAGATATCATATCATTTTGACCAAAACAAACTACTCTGAAAACTAGGTTTAGATGCTCAAGAAGCAGGCCCTTTCTTTTCTAGAGTCTGCAATGAGCCCTTGCTAAGCTCTGAGTTCCTACCCCACCCTGGATTTCCAGCCAAGTTGAAAAAACTTGTTATGAAGAATTACAGGTTAGCCTAGAAGAGATCTCAAAAGATTATCTAGTCCAATTTTTTTTTTATTTTATTTTAGAGAAGAGGAAAATGAGGGCCAGAGAGATGAAATAGACTTAACTAAGGCTACACAAGAAGCAAATGGAAAAGCCAGGATCGGAAGGTCTCCCAGAACCCTGTCCAGTGCTGTTTCTGCTATTCTATACCCAGCAAAAAGTACCTTCATATGACCCAAACCCATTTTTCTATTCATTTAGTAAGACAATCTAGGTACTTGTTATGAGCAGAACACTTATATAAAACATAGCACAATGGCTGACTTGTGATAGATGCCACAGAAATACTTATTCTCCTTTCCCTTTCACTGTTGGAGGAGTTTAAAGCATGGTCCCATCCTTCAAAAATCTTATTGTAAGGTAGGAGAAATTGACACATACAGAGAAAAAAGTTTCTAGGTTCAAATTTGACCTTTGGATGACCATGGGAAAGACCCTTTTGGGGCTCCAAGGAAATCTCAGACTATAAATTATAGATTTGTCATCAGCCTTTTCCTTGCAAGATAGGTGATCCTAAGTTTACTATCCCCATGTTGTATGTTAGGAAATGAAGATTTAGAGAAATAAAATGACTTTCCCTATGTTATACAGATAATTCAGGATGTTAATTATTCAATCATATCTGACATTTTCATTTGGAGTTTTCTTGGCAAAGACACCAGAATGTTTTGCCTTTTCCTTCCAGCTCATTTTACCGATGAGGAAACTGAGGTAAATAGTTAAATGACTTGGCTTGGGCCACCCAGTTAATAAGTGTCTGAGACCAGATTTGAACTCAATAATTTGAATCATCCTGACTCCAGGCCTGGCATTCAATCTGTTTTAACACCTAGCTGCCCTACTTTAGGGTAGAATATAGAATTTGTATGTAGGTCTTTTAGATTCTGAGTTAAAACTACCAAGAGATAGTCATCTAGATATCCAGTAGGAAGGGAGAACCCACTTCTCAGGCAGGGGACAGCTCATTCCACTTCAGGATGGTTCTCAAAGAGGTCTCTAGATTCTAGGTCTATCCCTCCTTTGTTCCACCTCTTGATGATTTATTGCTACCACATCCCCACCATTCCATAATAACTTACTAGACTGTAAGCTGCTCAAGGGCAGCCATAGTCTTCTACTTTCGTGTCCCCCCTCCCATCATCAGGGTTTCATCGTGCTGGGCACCAAGCAGACGCTGAGTAAACATCTGCTGACATGAAACAAACGGAGAAGGCAGGAAACTTAATAGCAATAGCATTAGCATTTGGAAACTCAGTGTCGGCACAAGCAGTGATGGGATGCTTTTCTGCTCTCGGATCTCTGTAACCACAATGCAATCCAGGTTGGGGAGCCAACGAAGCAGGCCCTTTGGGCCCTAGATCTCCCCTCCCCTAGCTATCCAACAGAGCATCTGTCCACCTTCCCTTTGCCACCCAGCTAAGCTGCTGCACACAAAGCCCAATCGCTGCGCTCGGCACTTCACTTATCCTGTCTGGCCCCCGGGGTCCCCAGAAGCTTGGTTTGGGAAGGCGGGCAGGGACAGGCGCTAGGCATCGAGTGGCCGGTCGCATCGATCCGGAGCCGGAGGCCGAGAGCAGGAGAGGAAGGGAGAAGTGGAAAAGGGAGGGAGGAGGTAAGGGGGAGGGAGGAGGAGGGGGCGGAGTAGGGACTGGAGGGAGTGGGGGGAAGAGGCCTCGCTCCGAGGAGGGAGCAATTGAATTTCAAACACAAACAACTGCATGAGCGCTCACCCACCTCCCGGGAGCTAAGGACCCCCCAATCAGCGGCCCGCACCCCTTTGCTGGAGGCGGAGAAGGAAGAGAAGGCGCGGGGAGCTCAGCCTCGGGAGCCGGGGCCAGGGGGTGGGCGCTTGTTTCAGGGCAGGGGGGATTGCACGAGGAAGAGGAGGGGGCCCGAGCAGCGCCTCCCCCTATCCCCCCTTCGCGGTAGCGGAGTCAAACTTCAGCTCTCTCCTTCCCTGGGCCCCCCTTCCGCTCCAGAATTGAGTTTGGGGGAGCCACCGGAACCCCCAAGATGTCCCGCTCCAACAGGCAGAAGGAATACAAATGCGGAGACCTGGTGTTCGCCAAAATGAAGGGATATCCTCACTGGCCGGCCCGGGTAAGGAAGGAAAGGGATGTGCGGAGGTGCTGGGGCCGGGGCCGGGGCCGGGCCGGGTTGGGCCGGGCCGGGCCGGGCCGGGCTGGGGGAGCAGATGGGTCCCGGAGGGGAGTGCGTGGTGGAGTGGGGGGGAGAGGAAGGGATAGGCCACGCTTATGCCCCAGTCGCCCGGGTTGCATAACGCGGGTACTAGCACATTGCACCCGGAGGGGGTGGGGGCAGGGGACGCCTGGGTCCCCGATTTTGCCCCTTCCCCGCCCCCATTACAGCCGGGTTCTCGGTCTCTCCACCTCCGTGTTATATAATGGTCCGGGCAGCTCGTGGGTCCGGGCAGCCAGGCCTCTCTGCCCAGGGACCGGGTAGGACTTGGAGGAGGAGAGAGGGGAGGAGAAAGGAGGGAGCGAGCACCTGGATCCGAAAGGGTGAGGGCCCGATTCAAAGTATACGCATGTAAGGGAGAGGGACTACGTGCAGGTCAGTTTTAGTCCCCTTCTCCCGAATGGCCAATGTTCCTCTCCCCAGGCCCCATCCTGGTCAGTTTCTCCCTTGGGGCAGTCTCGCCAGCTTGTCTGCCTCACTTGAGGGGCTGGCTCAATCTCTCTCCAGAAACTCCTCCCACCCCCGGGGATGAGAGATGTAACCTCCCCTATATCCCTGCTCCCTCGAACACCTCCATTCTGGGGTTCCCCTCTCTGGTTCCCTCCTGTTTGCCTCTTTCTGTTTCACTCACAGTACACCACCATCAACGTGTAGAGGAGGGAAAAGTGCCTAGGCCAGCCCGTTCGTTTTCGTGTTTGACTGTGGGAAAAGAGTTTGCTCCTAAACCCTGGAAAACTTTGGGCATGGCAGAGGGGGGTGTCTACCTGGTTAGGGAGATAATTGGAGAGAAAGCATCCCCTCAACGCCAAAAAAAAAAAAAAAAAAAAAAAGCAACAAAAAACCAAACCTTCAAATGAACTAAACTCTAATTTAAGAGCCCATGGAAGGATCTGGGCAGCTCTTGGGACTGGGGATTCATGGGAGAAGGAGCTTCTTTGTCATTGAGGAGAGAGGGGGTGGTTGCTCCTCCCTCCCAGGTGTGTGCATCTCCCGCCACTACCGTCCTAGTGTCGGCCATGTGGTTGATCGCCACACTGTCCCTCTGCTTCTTGTAGGCCCCTGGAGAAAAGCTGGCTTTGCTCTCAGTTCTGGCTTGGGCCTTCCCTGCCCTCAGCACCTGTCCAGGTGTAAAGTAGATAAGGAAGAAAAGAGAAAATCAAATCAATAGCTAAACTCTTTCTTCAAGTTGTATCTTTAGAATTGAAGTGGAAGTGGGGGGTTGGGAGGTGAAGTAGGAACTGGGATTAAGAAGAGGAGGGGAGATGGTAGATACAGGAAGGAAAAGGAAGGACAGAGTTGAGGGAGTGTGTATCCCCTACTCCTGATTTTTTTTTTTTTAAGGTTTGTGTTATTAGTTACTTAGGGATAGTAAGGGAGATTCTAAGGTACCTATTAATTATAAGTTTTACTTTAGAATAAATATCAGAATGAAGGACAAAATGAAATTGCGAGGGGGGATTGTGAGGAAAGAACCCTATGGGGAAGAGACCCACTTAGGGGACAAATGACAATTTATTGAAAAAGCGTGTGTGTGTGTGTGTGTGTGTGTGTGTGTGTGTGTGTGTGTGATTTTTCCTCTACATGTGTCCCTGTGTATTATATGTCTAAGCCCTAAATCATAGATGGTGAAGTAAGGAGAGTTTCAGTGTGTATTTGTTAAGTCTGAAAGGTATCTGTGTCAGTGACAGTACTGGAAAGGGGAAATCTCTTCTTGTGTGTAGGGGTGTCTGCAGGAGGAATTTTATGTATGTGTGTGAGTATATGAATATGTATGTAGGGGAGATGTCTGTCAGGGAAATTTTCATGTGTTTTATATCTGGCTGAGGGCTGCCTTCCTCTAGATGTGTATGTGGGGGGTGTTTCTATGTGTGTATGGGGGGGCAGTCTTTTGTATGGGTCCATTTGGATAGGATAACTTTCCAATGTGTTTAGGGAGGGGGTTTCTTAGTAATAGTAACAACAATAATTTAATTTTTGTTTCAAGATTTGTAAAGTATTTTATATACATGTTCTCATTTGGTCTTCAGAAGAACCCTTTGAGGTAGGTCCTGTTATTCCTTATTACAAATAAGGAAATTGAAAAGAACTTAAGTGACATGCCCATAATCAAATAGTCTGTAGGTATTATAGGCTGAATTTGAACATAGGTCTCTTTTTGAATCCAAGTCCAGTGATCATTTCACTCTATTACTTGTTCCACTCTGTAAGGAATGGGGGAGCTTAAAAATATTGGGGGGGGGGCAGCTAGGTAGCGCAGTGGATAGAATACCAGCCCTGAAGTCAGGAGGACCTGAGTTCAAATGTGGTCTCAGACACTTAACATTCCCTAGCTGTGTGACCCTGGGCAAGTCACTTAACCCCAATTGCCTCAGCAAAAAAAATATATATATATATATATGTGTATATATATATATATATATATATATATATATATATACATACATACATATATATATATTTGGGGGATGGTGGGACTTTGCTTATGTGTGTGTGTATTTAGGGAGGGCAAATCTTGTTAGGAGATCTACATGTGACTGCTAAGAGGGGAGGAAATTTTTGTGTTCTGTAGTGCTCATTGAGTCTCTACATGTAGGTGTTAGAGAGGGAGTCTGCTTGTATTTGGGGGTATGTGCTGAGGGGGAAATAATTTCTATATCTGTTGGAGGTGGGACTTCTTGTGAGTCTACTGGGAAGGAAGGAAATCTCTCTGAGTGGGTCTTAGTGTCCTGGTAGCTTCATGTTTGTTTGCTTTTAGGATGGAGGTGGGGGAGTTCTGTGACTGTCTGCTGGAGAAGGGAGCAAAGCATTGATTGTGTGTGTGTGTACTATAAAGTGTCTGTGCATGTCTGCTAGATGGGGGAAAGAGGAAAGGAATTACTGTTGATATGTCTATGTGTCTATTGGGAGGGAATCTACAATATTTTTCTTCTGGGGGAAGAGATTTTTTTTCTGAATTTATTTTTTAATTTTATAATAGCTTTTTATTTTCAAAATACATTCAAAGATAGTTTTCAACATTCACCTTTGTAAAACTTTGTGTTCCAAATTTTTCTCTCTCCTTTTCTCCCACTAGACAGCAAGTAATCTAATACAGGTTAAACATGTGCAATTCTTCTAAACATATTTCCACATTTATCACATTGCAAAAAAAAAATCAGATCAAAAAGGGAAAAAATGAGAAAGAAAAAAACATGCAAATAACAAAAAGGGTGAAAATATTACATTATAATCCACATTCTATTGGGGAGAGAGATTATATGTACACCTGGGGGGCAGTGCTTCTTATATGTTTCTTCTTGGTTAAGGCATCTACTTGACTATCTAGGAAAGGAAGGAATCGTGTGTGTGTGTGTGTGTGTGTGTGTGTGTGTGTGTGTGTGTGTGTCTGTCTGTCTGTCTGTCTGTCTAGCAGTGGTCTGAGGAAGTCCTCTTATAGATACTTCCTAGAAGAGTCTAGGATCTGGGAGAGAGAGGCAGAAATCTTCTTGTATGTGTCTAGGCAGGGAATCTCCTTATTGTATGTGTCTGGAAAGGACTATACTTTTTGTATATGTGGGTGGTGTTTCCACTGGTTAGTTTCTACTGTGGGATGGTGGTGGTGAAAATCTTGTGCCTCTTTTTTTTTTTTTTTAATCTCCTGGAGAAATCTATGTATGTGTATCCATTCTGTAGAGGATGTTGTTATATGTGTCTGTTGGGAGGGAGTGGGTGGAAATTGTGTGTGTGTGTGTGTGTGTGTGTGTGTGTGTGTGTGTCTTGGGGTAGGGAGAGTCTCATTTAATGTGTGTGCTATCTGCTGGGGGGGGTAGTGTCTTTTGGGGGAGGTGTGTCTCTACTAGGAAAGGGATCTTGTATGTGGTCTGGAAGGTAAGTCTCTTTATGGTGTGTGTGTGTGTGTGTGTGTGTGTGTGTGTGTGTGTGTGTGTGTGTCTGCCTGTCTGTCTGTCTGTCTGCCAGAAGGGAGAAGGAGTCTAATTCTTATGCAGAAGGAGAGAAGAGTCTGCTCCTGTGGGGGTGGGGAGGTGGAGAATCTCTAGGCCCAGAACTTCCTGGCCCTTTTTATAAACCTGAGCCACACCCTCCTTTTGGCTTTGGAGGACTATCAACCAGGCCTTTGATCTCCATAGGAAAGTCCAGGAGGCCCCTAGTCCTGTCCCCAGAAGCTGAAGATTGTGTACTGAATGCTGCATAAATACACATACCCAGAGACACACTTTTTATAGTTCTTTCATGCTCTTCTCCATCCTGAGCACCCCTCCATGTGGAGAAAGGAAGATCCAAGGCAGCCGTATCATGGGCATGTAGGAGTATATGTGTGTGGATAATGTGCACACTTGGACTTTAATCTACCCTTCTGACCCAGCTGGCATCTTGGTCTTAGTGCCAGAACTACATTGGGTCAGCACAAGCACCAAATGCAGTGCTCCCTGCTCCCACTCCTACTGGGGGACAAAGTCCAGAGGCCAGGCTGGAGGCAGCATGGAGGAAGCAGCCTCAGCTGGAAGAGGTGCCTGCCTGGATCCCCTTCTGCATTAGAGGGGAGATTGAAGAAGGCTGGGACCCAAACATCTGTTCCTACTGGTAGACTTGAGGGAGAGACCAAGATCTGGCTCCCATTTCCATGAGACTAGATCTTGGGATTAAAGAATGGGGAATGAGAAGATGGGAAAGGGACGGGCCCAAACCTTTACAGGGTTCTATAATCTAGCCCTAGCCAGGCTTCATGTCTGGACCTTCCAGATAGTGTTATATGTGGGAGCAGGAGATCAGGCAGGGCCATTGTCAACAGATAGGAAGTCAGACTCTCCCTATCCCCTCCCCAGTGGGAGCCTGTTTTACTGGTAACCCTTAGTGTCCAGAATCATACCCTTTTCCGTACCTGCTCCCTGCCTACCCCCAACTATACCTCCCCAATCTTTTGATTCTTTGATTATAACAGTCCTAGAGATATCTAGCACTTGGTCTCTTGGAATATGGTAGCTCCTAAACATATGCTTGTTGAACAAATGAATACAAATATATGAATATGAATACAATGATTCCTGTTATCCTCATCTGTAAGATGAAGTTTAGACTGGATGATCACAACACTCTAAATCCAGTGGTTCAGTGGTAGAGATGTGATGGGGAAATCTCATAGGCAGATGCCTCAAGGAGTGGAATCATGGTATAGCAGATTTTGGTTTGGATCCAAATTCTGTTTTAACACTAATTATGTGACCCTGAGCATGTCACTTTTCTTCAAGTCAGTTTCTTTATGGGGAAGTTAATTGCACTATCTCCTTCACAAAGTGGTTGAGATTGGTAATCCTTAAAAGATTATAAAAATATGAGTTGTTCATATTATCATAAGACTGGGTCCCTAGTGGAAATCAGCTCTTCCCACAAGAGAGATTCGACATTCTTTCTTTTTCCTCTCCTGAAGCTAAATCACAGAACCAAAGAGATTTAGAGCTTGGAAGGACCTGAAGGATCATCTAATCTAATTCTGTCATTTGACAGACGTGGAAACATCCCAAAGAAATACAGTGAATTGGGCCAGCTCACACAGCAACTCAGTAGTAGAATTAGAACTAAATTTCCTGATTCCCATGCTTTTTCCTAGAAGAGTATTTCACTATTCCAGGCACTTCATAGAGTTAGACTTTTAGATTCATATAATATAGAAGCTGGACTCAGGAGACCTGGGATTGATTGCTAGGTCTGAAACTGCATTGCTCTATGAGCAATCTTTCTACTTTTTCATGTCTCGGTTTCCTGATCCATAAAATGAGGTAAGTCACAGGGAGTATAACAGATGGAAGAGAGATTGTCCTGGACCAGGAAGATCTGGGAACAAACACTGCCTCTAATACATACTGGCTGTGTGACCCTAGATAAATCAAGCTCTCCTTTATGCAAGAACTGTCTTGATTGACTGCCTGACCTAAATTGGTAGGGTTTTCCTCACCCAAAAGGGAATTTCCTTTTCCAATAAACATCATAGATCTAATCCCTATGCCTAAAATGGAGATAATATATCATTTATTTCACAGGATAATTGTAGGGAAAGTACTCTGCCAGCCTTCAAGCACTGTTGTTGGTGTTATTACTGCTAATAAGAAGAGCTGAAGGTACCTCAGAGATCTAATTGATTCTAACCCCTCATTTGGCAGATGAGAATTGAGAGGACAGAGCCAAAGTGCCTCCTTTATTTAAAATACCTTCACTGGGGTTGCCTAGAATCAATTTAGTTATGAAAGAAAAGGAGTACAGTTTTCTTAATCTGGGACAAAGTTTGCTCCAGATTAGCTCCAGCTGTAGTAGAATAGGGCAATGCTGGGGTTTAGGAATCCGGATAGTTCCAGATTTTGGATCCTCTCTAGCCTGTAGAATATCTACCAAGCAGAAGAGATTAGAATAGTTGAGTGCTAGGAGAACTTCTGTCCAGCCTCAGAAACTAGCTGTGTGACCCCAGGAAAGTAATTTAATCTTATTTAATCCTACATTTAATCCTCAGTTTCCTCATCTGTAAAATGAGCTGGAAAAGGAAATGACACACCAACTACTCCAGGGACTTTGCTAAGAAAATCTCAAATGGGGTCACAGAGTTTCAGACTCTACTGAAATGACTGAACAACATAGAGATCCCCAGAGAAAGAAAAGGTGATGAATGAGTAGTTAACTATACTACTTGGAGCAGATTGATACTGTTTACTTGCTGCTAATCATTATCATTAATTTCCTCAGGGATCTCCAAGCACTTAGTAGCTGCTTTCCTCTTTACCCTTACACTCATAATCCCCAACATGGAATCTCAGTGAGTGGGGGTATTTGTGTGAGAAACCTGAATTCTTGGTATGTTCACAACATACCCAGATATCACATCTTTTCTCTGTCTCCCTCCTAATTCTTACCCACCTTCTCATACATACGTGGTCTCCCCCTATTCCCCATCTTATTCTCCACCTACTCTTCTAATCCCAATTGTCTCTTGTCCCAGATTATCCAGTTCCTGGGTCAAATTGAACCTAGGCCATTGGGTGTGTCAGACTGGCAGTGAGCCAGTACCTATTTGGGCTCTGTCTCTGGCTCAGCCCTGCCCCTCTCTGGGCCTTCTGTGGGGCAGGGTTGGTTTTAAGGTTTTAGAGATTCCCCATGGGAGATTGTGTAGGCTCAGGGTGGTCCCTAGGCCAGGGAAAAGTCTCTTTCATGCCCAGCCCCCCAAACCACTGAAAATTTCTGAAAATTCATCTTGAATTTATAAGTCTGGTCCTGAGGTGCCCCTGGATCTGGGAGCCAAATAAGGCAGAGACGACTTCATAAAAACCATCTAGTACATTGTAATCATTGTACATGTGAAGAACAGGCCCAGAATGGAAGAACCAAGATTTTCTGAGTCCTGTGCCTTATTATACCAACCTTGACTTCAAACAAGAGATATCTTAAGTACCTGATATAGCCAGCTATAATAGCTGTGACCTCTTACCTTCCCACTCTCACAACCCCAGCATGTATGTGTGTTTTGGGGAGGGGGAGTGTTGGAGACAGCTAAAAGAATATGGGGGACAGGAGACAGGGTCCCTTGCTATTTGCTTGGGCTCCACCCTGACCCATTTAGCTCTGACTCATCTACTCTGAGTCACCCCCTGGGGTTGAAGTCAGTGCTTGAGATTCAGATCCTTTGGGAAGAGGAATATATGTGTGTGTCTGCATTTGGATGTTCACAAGCATATGTGTGTATTTTAGGGGGGAACCCCTGGACCCCAGAATTCCCACTCAGTGGAAGAATACCCTTGATTCTGAATAAGAGAACATAATTCTTTTGAAGCATGAAGAACAGGGGTTAGACTGCAGAGAGGGACTTTCCCCTTTTTTTGAGTGGCAAGGAAGACATAAAATCCTACAGTTTAAGGGCAGCTAGGTGGTGAAGTAGAGCACCAGCCCTGACGTCAGGAGGGCCTGAGTTCAAATCTGGTCTCAGACACTTAACACGTCCTAGCTGTGTGACCCTGGGCAAGTCACTTAACCCCAATTGCCTCAGTAAAAAGCAAAATAAATAAATAAATAAATCCTACAGTTTAGAAGCAGAAAGACATCTAGTCCAACTTTCATATTTTACAGATGAGGAAACTGAGTACCACAGAGGAGTTAAACAACTTTCTCAAAAGTGACACTATTAGGGGCAGAACCAAACTACAAAATCAAGTCCTTTGGACCCTAAATCTTGTTTTCCTTCCTTTCTTTGAATCCCCAGTGCTTAGCACAGTGAGTGGCAAATAGTAAGTCCTTAATAAATGCCTGCAGACTGCTACACTGCTTATCACCTGCCCTCCAGGGATCAGGGTGGAACATTGGGATGTTGGTCTCCTGGGAGATCTAGAAGTGGGATTCTCCTCTCCAATACACACAGAGAAAGCCCATTCTGGGGGGGGGGGGGGCAGGTGAAAGGACAGAACGATCCTTTTTGCTGTGGGTGTCCTAGTCATGCCTAGACAGATTAGAAAGACTTTGGGTACTCCTTTACCCTCTGGTCCTGCTCTTTTTTTGGATGGAATTTGGGATTGTAAGTTTGGTGTCTTGAATCCTTTCTATTTTTAATTTCCATTCTTTGTTTTTCCTCTCCCCCCACTCCGGGGCCAGGGCAACTGGATGCCTGGGTTCTTTGCCATGCTGTGCGGCTTTGGGGAGAGGAGGGGCTGACCCTTTCTAAGCCGGTTTTCCGGTGGGGGTGTGTGCTTGTGCGTGGGCTCCAGTGGAGATTTAGGAGGGAGGTGTAAGTTCTTTGAGATCTCTGGAATCTGGTGTAATGTAAGTGTCGGGCCTTTCCCTGGCTCTGACCCATAAAATGGCTGGAGTCACACCATGGGAGTGACGGAAGACCGCGTGGGTGCCTGCTTCCCTAGGAGAGCCTCCATATTCCTCTCTTCCTTTCTCTTGGCCCTCAGTGAGGCTTGCATATCTGGCTCTTGGATCTTAATTTTCACCCCAACCCCCAGCCCTGGTTTATTGTTCCCGAAGCTCTACCCAGACCCAAAGGGTTGGAACTCGGGGCTTTTGCTATTATTATCATGTCTCCCTCCCGGGATCTCTAAGCACGGGTATTTCAGATTTTGCTTCGTTTTGGCCCCTCGGGGAGGTTGGGGAGGCGGGGTGGAGAGGCTGCTGGTAATAGGGCCCAGGTGTCCTGGCAGAGGAACTCTCCCTCTAGCCTCTAGCCAGGTCTGAAGTTCCAGACATTGATCTCCTGGGCTATTCTCCATGCTGGGAATCTTGGTGCTCCAGTCTCCCTGCTGTGGTTTGATGGAGAGGACTCAGGTGTCCGACTCCAAGCGGAAGACCTGGGGAGTGGAGCAAGAGAGTTTTGTCTAAGTGTAAGTGGCCCGATATCCCCTCCCCCCCTTATCCTGAAGGGTCAGTGGGGGAGGGGTGGCCACATTCCTGGTTGCTGAGTGGCCCGGGGGCGGGGCCGGGGCCTGGTTGTCTTGGTGACAGGGATTGTGTGTTGGGGGAGAACCTGCCTTTCCATCCCCACCCCCACTCTGCGCACACGTGTATGTGGGAAAGACCACGTTCTCGGGTTCAGGGCTGGGCTGTTTCTTTGCCCCTGAGGGAGGAGGCAGCTGGGGACCAGGACTTCTGTCCCGGGGAGGAGCTCTGGATGAGACCACATGGGGGGAGGTTGTGGTTAAGGGAAGCTAAGGTGGGGGTGGGGACAAAACTGAGCTCAGATTAAAAAAAAAAAAACACCTTTTTCTTTGAGTTTAAATTTTTTTTTTTTTGCCTTTCCGAGAGACGTCTTCTGTCTCTCCTGAGGGTCTTCAGAGGTTTTTCTTCTTCCTGGCCTATGACTATTTCTTTCCGCCGCCTTTGTCTGTCTGTATTAATCATACCCCAGGTCAGCAATCTGTCCTGTCTCCCCCACCCTGGAGCAACCTCTGGGTCTTCAACCAACATGGCTACCCAGCCTCTGTGCGGCGGGAAGCCAAGCTGCTAGTAGTGCTGCAAGGATTGCTGGGAGGTGTAGTTTCCCATGCTCTTGATGGCCTAGCCCAGAATCCTGGGAGCTGGGCAGGGCTTCATGCCCCTTCTGCTCTGGGGCCTCCAACTCTTCCCAGCCCTCCACAGCCCTCCCTTTTTCCTTTTATATTCCTCTCCATCCTAATTGTCTCACACCTTTTAATAACAACCTTCCAGACTTTGGAAATTGAGAGAGGGGAGGGGAAAGAACTACTGTTTCCTTGGCTATGGTTAAGCTTTGTTCTTTGCAGAGAGACCTGGCACACATGGTTATTTCCACTGCCCCTAATTTAGAAGTTAGGAAGTTGGGGTTTTGGTCCCAGTGACCTCATTTATAAAATCAGGGGATTAATTCAGATGATTGCTATATAAAGCCCTTCCATGGCTCCAATGATGTATCTTGTAATTTCCTCAGAAGTGAATCCTTCTCTCAAGCAGATGTCCCCAAGACTTAGATAGAAGGTTAAGCTAGCAGGTTCATGTTTCCTTTTCCTGTTCCCCCCCACACCCTATCCCCCATTCCTATCTAGATTGATGAAATGCCAGAGGCCGCAGTGAAGTCAACAGCCAACAAGTACCAAGTTTTTTTTTTCGGGACCCATGAAACGTGAGTGAGGTTGGGGCGGGGGGAGGGGAAAGAGGGAGAGGTCAGGGGAAGGAGGATCTGGAGAAGTGGAAAGACAAAGGGTTTAGGGTGGTTAAAATAAATTGGGGGGCAATGGAGAAAATATGAAGAGAAAGGGGTTATCTGCTTTTTTTCTGCATGGAGGCAGCCTGTAGAATGACCTTGTATTTCTTCCATCTCTCAGAGCATTCTTGGGCCCCAAAGACCTTTTCCCGTATGAGGAATCCAAGGAGAAGTTTGGCAAACCCAACAAGAGGAAAGGTTTCAGTGAGGGTCTGTGGGAGATAGAGAACAATCCTACTGTGAAGGCCTCTGGCTACCAGGTAAGCTCTAGTTCCAGAATGAGGATCCTCCAAGGAGGGGAAAATCCAGCCTAAATGACATAGATTTGAGGACTTCTGGAAGTGCTATTAGGTTGGGGGGTGAAGGGGAATGTTACTAGAAAGGTTAAGAAGAGGATAACAAGAGAGAACATGGGGGTGAAACAGCTGGTTTAGAAGTTCAGATGAGGGAAGATGGGACATCCAGGCTTCATCTACCAAAGTATAGTCAGAACTCTGAGACTCCAGGAAAGAAGGGGAGGAGGTGGGGAAAGAAGGAAGCTGAGGAGGTGGGATTGGGCAGAGAGGCATTTCTGTCTTGATAGGGGAGGGTGTTGGGGTGGCAGTGAAGTAGAATTTATATTTGACTCTTCCTCACCTCTTCTATTCAGTTAGTTACCAAGTCTGAATCACAATAAATATCTCTGGCCTCTGGTTATTTCTGCTTCACCCTATAGCTACACCAGGCCTTCGTTATCACCCATCTTAAATGACTATATTAGCCTCCTAATCAACCTTCTTCAAGTCTTCTCTTTAATACAACCTTCTTATTACCGGCAATATTTTAGTTATTTTGAAAAATTCATACATCTAATCTTGTTATTTATTCACAAAACTTTCATTGATCCCCTCTTGCCAGCAGATTAAAGTTCAAAGTCTGATCTGACATTTGAGGCCATCCATCATCTCTATAAAATCAGTAAACTTTTTTTTTTTTTTTTGCTTTTTGCTAAGGCAATTGGGGTTAAGTGACTTGCCCAGAGTCACACAGCTAGGGAATGTTGAGTGTCTGAGACCAGATTTGAACTCAGGTTCTCCTGACTTCAGGGCTGGTGCTCTATCCACTGCGCCACCTAGCTGCCCCTGTCACCTAGCTGCCCCAATCAGTAAACATTTTAAAAGCATCTACTATGAGCACTGGGGATGCAAAGAAAGGCAAAAGACATCCCCAACTCTTAAGGAGCTCACAATCTGATGGATTAGATGGCTACCTTGGGTGGTCTCCTTAAATGAAGAATTCTAGAGAAATTCTCCACTGTCTACTCTCCACTCTGATCAGAGGCAGACAGGTGTCAAGGGTGGAGAAGGGGGAATGACCTTTCTGCTTCATTTCATATTCTTTTGTATCAGCTCTATACTGTTGTCAAACTGGATTGCTCCCTTCCCTTTGGATACACTGAACTTTCCTACCTTTGTTCATCCTGTTCCTAAACCTGTAATCCTATTCCTCTACCTTCTAAAAGCCTATTTCTTCTTTAAAGCTCAGCTTAAAATCTGTCTATCTCATTTTAAGAATGAAATAGCTCCTCTGGTTCTTAACAATCTTCTCTCTAAAGCTTCACTGAGTACTTTTTTGGTGGCATTTACCAGGTGAATTTGTCATATAATATTCTTGTTACAGCATCTAGTCATTGGGTCTTCTCCACCTATTAGAACATGAATTTTAGAGCTCAAGGATTTGTATTTCACTGTGCTCTAATTATAGTAGGCATTTAATAAAGGTAAACTCATATCAACATGCATTAATTAAGCACCTACTTTATGATGGAGTCTTAAATCCCTTCCCATAAGAGGCTTACTCTACTGAGGAAGTCTATGTGGTATAATAGGTAAAGTGATAAATTATAAATAAAAGGTAAAAATGATAAAATGAATGGAGATTTTGGAAGTGAATCCAATTAATATGTCTAAAATAAAAACAGAAATTTGAGGAACTAACTCATCAAAAAGAATTCCTGGGAGGTATCTTCTGCATTGGTGGGAAAAGAAAGTTTGTAATAAGGGGGTAGGGAGGTGTGGGGGAATGTGCAGTTTTGGGGCATCTCCCTCCTCATCAAACCATCTTGAACATTGCTTTTTTTGTGGACTTAGAACTAAGAACCTATTTTAAACAAAGACAGGGTAGAGGAGGATTTGTATAGGGGAAAGGGAAGCAATTGACTAGGGAAAGAGGCACAAATAAGGGGTCTGGGATCTACCTCTTCTTTTTGCTCCTCCCACCAGCCATCCCAGAAAAAAGGCTGTCCAGAAGATGCTGAGCCTGATCGAGAGGTGTCAGAAGGGGATGGGGAGAAGAAGGGAAACACAGATGGTAGCAGTGATGAGGAGGGAAAGCTGGTGATTGATGAACCTTCAAAAGAAAAGAATGAGAAGGGAGCACTGAAGAGGCGAGCCGGGGACTCACTGGAGGTAATGCTGTCCTGGGATATCCCAACTACCTGAGATTCAAATGCCTGATCTCTTCCCCAAAGTTGCAGAGGCAAATTTTAGCTCAGAATAAGGAGAAGTTTCCAAATCATTAGGTCTATTGTAAAGAATGTGCTATCTTGGGAACTAGTGGATTCCCCCCTCATAAGAGTTTTTCAGATGAAAACTTGCTCTCCATTTGTTAGAAATAGTCATGAGGGGAAGGGAGATAATTGCTTATGGTTGAGTTAGATTATTATGATATGTTATAGCTAGATATAAACCTCAGATAAATGTGTATACATTAGTGTGTAAATATATATGTATGTATAAAATGTGATCCTTACAGCAATCTTGTGATGCTGTTGTAAATCCCCATTTTGTATATGAGAAAACTGATGCTGAGAGGTTAATTTGCCATTACACTGTGCTACCTCTTAGAGTTCTTCCACCTCTGAGATTCCAGGAAGTTGAATAATAGACCTGAATTGAGAGGTAGAAGAATTTGGAGGAAGAAGTTTGAAGGGAAGCAGTGTGGAAACTCAGGAAGCCCTGATCGAGGAGTCAGGAGACTTAATGAAACTGTATAACCTTGAGCAAATCAGCACCTCTGAGCTTCAGTTTCTTCATGTGTAAAATGATCATTTGGTTCACAGTGTTGCCGTGTCTGCCAGTGTTTTGTAAGATAGAAAGCTATGTAGAAGTATGCTATTATTAAAAATTGTTATAACTAATAACAGGAGGGTGAGATTTAAAGAAAGGGAGAGGAGATCTCATGAGTGAGATTAGTCTGAAGATGAACTGAGAAGGAAGGAGGCACAGATAAAGATCCCTTTAACCTGATCTGTGCATCTTATGTGTCTGCCCTTCCCAATTCTCCCTCCTGATTTCCCCAATTGAATTTAGGATTCCCCCAAACGACTTAAGGAAGCCCAGGACCCTGAGGGGGAGGGGGATGAGAAAGAAGAGCTGGCCCTAGAGGGAGAAAGAGCTCTCCCCACCGAGGTGGAGAAGAACAGTGCCCCCTCGGAACCAGGCCCCGGCCGGGGTTTGGTTGAAGAGGAAGAGGAGGAGGAGGAAGATGATGAAGAGGAGGAAGAAGAGGAGACTGCCAAGGAGGAAGGCCCTACTCAGGGTGTCAGAGATCACAAGGAGAGGTAAATGAATGAGGAATAAGGAAGGACCCACTCCCATATAAGATCCCTCCTAGGACCTTTCCCAGAAATTCATTTACATTGTCCTGGCATAGGAGAAAGGGTAAGATAGTGGATAGTCTACAGGAAAGACTTTCTAAGTTCTAGAATAGTATACATTAGGATGTGGGCATTTGAAGGGGAGGGGAACCATCTCTAAGACCAGCAAGGATTTCCTGTGGTCTGTCTCCTGATGTCTGTTTGAATGTAGGGTGGGAGTGGGGTGGGGGAATGTATCCTGTTCTAGAAACAGCTTGTATAGGCTATGAGGGAAGAAGTCTCCAGTGAGCTGGAAACAGAATGGATTTAAAGTAATTCGCCTCTCCTGCTTTGTCTCCTGCAGCCTGTAGCCGACAATGTTTCCAGAGGAGCCCCCACCCTGTTCCTGCTGCTGTCTGGGTGCTATCGGGGAAACTGGTCATTGCCTGCAAACTGGGAACCCCCCCTTCTCCTGTCCCCTGTCCCTGATACCCTGACATCGGCAGCTCTCTCTTTCTCTCTCTTTGAGCACCCCCTCCCCACTCCCCCTTGGGCCCAGTCCATACTGGGTAAGGAAGGAAGGGATCAGGGCCTGGCACCACTGTCTCCCACCACTCTCTCTGACCCTCTTCCACTAGGCAGTGGAATGCCTCTCCCCTCTCCTGAGTCTCAACCTTTCCCTGCTGTCCTCTTGGCCCCAGCTCTGATTTTGGGAGGACCCAGTTTTGGGAAGGGTGCTAGCTTCTGAGGGCTGTTACTTCAGTGGGGAGTTGGCTGGGGCTTTCCTGGACTAGCTAACTTCCTGACTTTTCCCTCAGTCTTTCCCCACCTCCACCCCCATTCCTGGAAAGACTGGTGAATGAGGATGTGGGTTTTGGAATGGAAAGGATGGAAGGTAGACTATAGAGAGGGGGCTGCCCAAAGTGTGGGAGGAGGGTGCATTACATGAGGAAGGGAGTGAATAATCTCTGCCCTTCAACCCTAATCTATCATCCCCTTACCCTGGGATGATCTGCTGATTCAGGGAAAGTATGACAACTGAAATGGAGTTAGGTAGGGGAATAAATGCTTGGTGATTGGTCCCTATTCCTGCCTCTGGTTCCCTGTAACATTCTGGGAGTGACAGCTGTCCTAGTCATTGTTCCTAGGGCTACTATCTTGGGGCACTGAGGATCTAACAGAGGGTTAGGGTAGTCCTTGAATAGGTTCATGGAGAAGGTAGCCTGGAGAGGGTATGACTGTTTTTGAAAGACTCTCCAGTGAGGGGTGAGAGATTGCCCTTCACACTGCTATCTGTCCCCTTGTCCTTGGCATCATAAAACTCCCTCCCAGGGGCCAACACCTGGGAAGAAGTTGCCCCAGTGAGATGAGGTGGGGAAATTGGGCATTAGACCCTTCCCCTTCACTCCTAATCCCCACCCCCTGGTGCTTCAGGCCCTCTTTACAGGAATATTTATCACCAAGGCAAAGAAAAAAGTAAAGTGGCATTTTTTAGGAAACATTTTTAATAAAAAAAAATTACAAAAAATATTTTAAAAGATTCCCTATTCCTCCATGCTCCTCTTTTCCCTTTTTCTCCCTATCTTCCCACTTCATCTTCCCTATCCTCTTGTCTTTCCTGACCCTTCTTACCCCTATCTTCATTCTATCCCCCACACCTTACTGCTGCACCTGGATTTTCTGATTTGCTGGAAATGTAGTTGTCTTATTTGGGGCTTAATGACTTTCTTTTTTTTGTAGCTGGGCTTTGGTTTTTATCCTCCTTGTGTCTCTCTTGTGTTTTTTCCTCTTCCTTGTTGTCTCCTCATTCACCCCCAAGAAATAGACCCATTCCTCTTGCTATTATCACCAGATTCAATTTGTAACCTATGGAGAGAACAAAAAGAGGGAAAAAAGTCTCCTACCCTTCCCCAATAATCTCTCTCTCTCTCTCTCTCTCTCTCTCTCTCTCTCTCTCTCTCTCT
>JAJPUD010006821.1:80641-110679 GCA_023553655.1 Myrmecobius fasciatus
GTGTGTGTGTGTGTGTGTGTGTGTGTGTGTGTGTGTGTGTGTGTGTGTTCCCTGAGAAGAGAGTACTTTGGCTGATCTTTAAAGATATATTTGAAGATAGAGGTGAAAGATAGAACATAGAATTCAGGGAATAACTCAGAGTCCAGTTTGGCTAGAATGTAGATATGCATTAAGTCTGTTCTAATAATAGCACTATTTAATCACTTCTTTTGTCTCTTCTTTCTGAATGAAGTGTATCTTTCTGTGTGAGAGGAAGCATGACATAATGGAGATCATGCTGGATGTGGAGTCAGAAAAATCCCCTAGGTTCAAGTACTACTTCTGATAGAATCAATCTACTTGTATCATGACTGGCATGCCACTCAGCTCTCTTAGTGCCTAGGCAACTGGCCAAGATTTTAAAAGAGAGTCGCCTGTCTACTTTGGTGAAGAGTCCCCACACAGAATTCATTGTAACTGATGAAATCACAGGTTCAAATAAAAAAAATAATTCTTTATGGCCATATTTCATTAATGAATCATAAGATCACAGAACTTAAGGCTGGGAAAGATCCCTAGAATTTCAGGATCCATCTAATCTAATTCCTTTGTACATTTGTATAATGATATCAACAGCTATAGGTCTTGTTGTTACTCTACCTTTTGAAGATTGTCACAGGAGAATCATGTTTTCTCCACTGAGGCTTCTGCCAGATAGTCAATCTATGTTCTCTGAGGGTCAGAGCATTCTCTGTACTGGGAAAAAACCTCAAACCTTCTACTTCTGGGCCTAAGCTGCTACTCCCTAGGTCCTTGTCATACCTTGCCATATCACACCCTACCATAGATCACACACTAATCCAAGGGCAATAACTCTAATTTGCTCTACCTTAAGGGATGCTGTTTTGGAAAAAGACTCAGTTCAAGTCAATTAAGGGAAATACAAAGATTTGAAAAAAATAATGCCTTGTTGTATACATAGTGTTTTATGATTAAGAAGCATTTGTTTTCAATTATTTAATTTGATGCTCATAACAGTTCGTGATATTGATAGAACATTATTCTCATTTTTCAGATGAGGAAACTGAAGCTCAGGAGATTTAACTAGCCCAAGATCACAGTTATTAAATCGAAGAGCCACAATCAGGGCTCAGCTTGGTTTTGTTTGTTTTTTAACTCCAAATAATAGAGTTCATAATATAATAGAAAGAAATGACACATAGAGAAACAACTAAACAGAACAATACCTAATAGTAGCAATTCAGTATTATAAGGTAGGACTTAGAATCAGAAAAGATCTGGATTAGAAAGCCATCTATGGAAACTAGGATGAGCCTTAGCTTCCTCTTCCATAGAGTGGGGATAATTCTTGCACTAATTCCCTGGAGTGTTGTAGAAGTTCTTCACTGTAAGCCTGAAAGGGTTGTAGAAATGAATTATTATTACTATAGAAAGAGAAGTGCAGCTAAAGTGCTAGTGAGATCTTGACAGAGGATCAGGGAAAGCTTTCTGGAAAAAACAGCATTTGAATTATGCTTTTTCAGAATCAGTGACCAAGCATGGGGGATGTGTTTTGAGCTGAGTCTATGCCCATAGGAGCAGTAGAGTTTGGTGGATGTGTTGGTTTGGTAGACATTTGAGTAGTACAATTGGGGATAGAACAGAGTTAGTAGAAGGGTGTGATATAAGGCTTGGGAAAGAACCAGGGAGAGGCAGGAGGGACTGAAATGCCGGTTAAGGAGTTTGAACTTTGCTGGGTAGGTAATCAAGAGCCATTATAGATTTTTGAGCCAGGAGTAACCGAGTTTATAAAAACAAACAACAAACAAACAAAACCAAACAACTCTTCTGGCGGCAGTATGGAGGAAGGATTGGAGAGGAGAAAGAGATGGGGAAGACCACCTTGTAAGCTAAGGGATGATGACAGCAATGGGATTGATGAGAGATGAACAAGGTAACTAGTTGAAGAGACTCAAATACGACCTGTGGGCTCGGAACATAAGACAGTGGGTGAATAGCATCTGAGAAGCTGAGGATTTCAGAGGTTGGTGAGCCAGTTCCTAGTTAATACAAAAAGCCTGCTTGGCAATGTTGGCGGCCGGTGTTAACTGATGAGTCAGTTTCTTTCTGTAAACCTACAAATCCACCTGGATAAACTGGAAGATGGGAGAGGGAAGGCGGAAGAGGGAGGAGAGACAGAGCAAGAGGCAGAGATGCACCCCGCTCGAATCTTAGTCTCAGAATAAGAGACTTTAGAAACCACATACGTCCTCATCTAACAGAGAACTGAACCGAGCCTCCGATAAATTCAGTGATTTGCTCAAGGCCACACTGGTAAGTGGATCTTGAGTCAGATTCTAGATTTGGTTTTTGTACTCAATATACCTCCAATTCCCTCCTGGCCTCTTTCTCTCCTTTATGGGAAACCATATCCAAAAAGTGGGATATTTGGGAGGGATAGGGGGCGCGGGTTGATGGGGGAAGGAGGATGGAAAAGGGAGTTTGCCATGTGCCCCAATTACCCAGTCATCACCACCTAGAAAATGGAGCAGCTTTTTTTGCTCCTCCTGGAACTACAATTCCCAGGTACCCCAACTTAGGACATGCGCAGCAATTCCCCGGATCGGGAAAGCCCGTTCCGCCCAGGCCATGACTCCATTGCCCAAGGTGCACCTCGGCGTTCCGCTCTCACTATTTCTTCCTTAACTACTACTCCCGACAGACTCAGCAGCGGTGGACTACAACTACCAGCACATCTGGCGGTTCGCTCTTCCACCCAACTATCTCTCCCGAGCCGGGTAACTTTTCCCAGAAAGCCAAGCAGCTCAGTTGGGTCATCTCACGTACAAAGGTGAGAGGCGGAGTCGGAGTCGAAACTGAATATATCCCAGGATCTGGAGGTAAGATGATCTGGGTTCTGGGTGGGAGGCGTAGCTTGTTCCTTTCACCTTCTGCTGGAACGTGGTTTGTCAGGGTAAGGTTCTTGGAGATGCGGAGCCTGGGGTGTTGAATGTGCCGAGATGAGCAAGGGTCAGTTAAACCTTGACAGATATCTGACAGCAGGAGGCTGGAGGGAAAGGGGACTTTGGGAGGGGACAAGGTCTTTCCTTCCTGCTCTCCCCCACCTCTGCTCTCCCATTTCTTGCCTGCGGTTATCTGGTCGGAGGGACTCCATGACCTGGAGAAAGCCTCCCCGAAACCTCTTCCGGTTCTTTGGGAGGAGAGGGCTGCTTCAGAAATAGTTCGTTCTCCCAAAGAGGCTCCACATGGAGGTTGGGTGGTCCTAACCAAGGAAATTGCTCTGAGTCTTCAAGTAATAGGAAGGTGGCTTTAGAGCTAGAAGGGAACTGAGAGGTCATTTCGTTTAACCCCTACGTTAGTGTGAAGCCAGGGACGACTGCCCGTGACTTATTTACAGTAATAAGGTCATCAGAATCACAGAATTTGAGTTAGAATGGAAGAAATTAAAGGAACCCATCATTTATTAAGCATCTACTGTGTGACAGGCACTGGGTTACAAGTATCTCATTTGATTCTCACAATCACCTTGGGACATAGGTGCTACTATTATCTTCTTTTACACTTGGGGTATTGGAGGCACTTACCCAACATCTGAGTTTGGGGGCCTTCCTGATTCCAGACCCTTATGCTTGTAGAACTTGGCCAGTCTGTCCCAAAACCCGTTCTGTCCTGGTCATACCACATCTGGACTATAATGCTTAGTTCTAGGCAGACATATTTAGGGACATTAATAAGCTAAAGATTCCTCAGAAAATTGAGATGATGAAGACCCTTCCATTAAGGAACGGATTAGAGGATTTGGGGATTCAGCCTGGACAAGAGGAAGTTCAGAAGGAACATACTGAAGCACTCTTTAAGTACTTGAAAGGCAAAAAGGTGGGATTCCGCTTGTTCTGTTTAGTCCTAGTGACAGAACCAGAAGCTAAGGGTAGAAAAATTTCAAAGAAACACATTGAGGCTTATTGTAGTCCAAAATCCCACTCTACCAGCTCTCCAGAAGTGGAGTGGACTGCCATTTATTGGTTCTGTTATCCTTCCTTTGATGTGTTTTAAGTAGAGACATGGAGACTGGATTATTGCATATGTTGTAGGATCATCAGCTGAGGGGTCAGAAGGGAGCCCTCCCTACATGTCACCTCAAATACCTCCTTTGGTTTACAATTGAACTCTACATGGGATCTTGTCCAAGATCATACCAGGGGCAGGATTTGAGTGTTAGCACAGTACAGAGCACATGTCTGGAATCAGGAAGACAACTTCCCCAGTTCAAATTCAACCTCAGACACTTCCTAGCTGTATGACCCCGGGCAAGTCACTGACTCCTCTTTGCCTCAGTTTCCTTATCTGTAAAATGAGCTGGAGAAGGAAATGGAAAACTGCTCCAGTATCTTTGTCAAGAAAATCCCAAAATAGGATCATGGTGAGACATGAGAAAATCTAGTCATACCTGGACAACTGAAATGTAGTCTGCTGGTTGATTTGCCTGTCACACATCTTTCCCCCACTCTAGTCCAGCTGTTAAGAGTGATTTTGTTAAAGCATAGATCCGATCATTAAACTCTTCCCCCCTCGATAAACTCCCAGGGGCTCCCTATTATTTCTAGGATCTAGTACAAAATTCTGTCAGTCAAATCATTTCAATAACCTAACCCTTCATCTTATGCCAACCCGTCCCCATGTGCTTTTTGATTGGTGACACTGACATTTTGCCCCGACACCCGTCTCTTGCCTCCAGACATTTTCCCTGCCTATTCCTTATGCCTGGGATGCTCTCACTCATCTGAGCCTCCTAAAGTCCTTCAATTAAGAGCTAAAAACCTCACCTGCAGGAAGCCTTTCTGAGCCCCTCTTAATTCTACTACCTTCCCTCTATTATTTCCTATTTTTCCTTGTTTCTACAGTTTAAATATTTTTGCCCTAAATTGAAAGATTTGAGAGCTTTACCTTTCTTTGTATCTCCAGCACTTAGTACAGAGCCTAACACACAATAAATTCTAAATAATTGACTGAGTCTATTGACAGTTTTTCCCAGGTACTTAAAGAACTGTTATGCAGAAAGAGAGTTAGATTTAGAGAGGGACTAGAAATACTGTGTAAGTTACTGGACATACTTTACCTCATTTTAAAAAAAAAAAATTGAACAAGTAGAGCTTATTTGAAAATGGCAAATGTTTTATGAAAATTAGTGAATTTCCCATCTTTGGAAAATAGAGCATGGTTGACCATTTGCTGGAGGTTTTGAGGAACAGGGTGTCTTATATGGAAAAGGAGATTAGATGATCTTTTTGATCCCTTCTAGCCGAGATCCTGGGGATTCTTTTGGGCTAGAGACAACTTTTTTTGTCTTGTCAGCTTTCTCTTCCCTTTTGGTTCTCTCTACCGCATGTCTTCAGTCCCTGGGTTGACTGATGACATTTCTGGTCTGGACAACTGATTTTAGTGTTCCATTCTCCTCATCTCTTTTCATCTACATACTCTCTTCCCATCCTCCAGACATGCGTCTAACAGCCTTGCTAGCCCTGGCAACCAAGGCTGAATTGCCTCCTAACTACCGCTATGGAATGAGCCGACCTGGAACTCTAGCGGACAGGAGGAGAAACCCTCCCTGGAAAAGACAGCGTCCAGTTCTTGTGGAACGGATACCTGAGGATTCCTGGAATGTGTTTTGTGGGGACACGGTGAGGAATGCAAAGCTGACAGGTAGGGGTGTTGGGGCAAAAGGGAGAATGAGCCTGAGGTTCTTTCTCCCCTGACAAATGTGTACCTACAGGTTGAGATCCTGGAGGGCAAAGATGCTGGGAAGCAGGGCAAAGTGGTTGAGATCATCAGGGAGAGGAACTGGGTTGTCTTGGAAGGACTGAACACGGTAAGTAGGGACTGGGACCTTCTGCATTGTGTTTTGTCAGCCCCACTTTCTTGCTCCTTTCTCTACAAAAAATCAATCAGTGATAACCACAAAGGAAGGGATTGAGGGTTGAACACCATCTCTCAGCTTAAATCCTGAGCATAATCCCTGGGAGAAGTGAGAGGGATTTCCTTATGTCTGTTTCTGATTTCCCCACCTTTTCCTCCACAGCGTTTCCGATATGTTGGCAGGTACAAGGATTACCGGGGGACCATGGTCCCCAGTGAGGCTCCTCTGCTTTTCCGCCAGGTCAAGCTTGTGGATCCCGCTGACAGGTAAGAGGGGAGGACATTAACTTTCTGGAAGGTTGTAAGGGCAGAAGCCTAGTATTTCTAGGTGATGAGAAGGATAGAATGCTGGACTTAGAAAGTCAGGAAGACCCGATTTTGGAATCTTGCTCCAGACACTTATTTGCTATGTGACCTTAAGCAAGCCCCTCATCATCTCTGTACATTACATCATCTGAAAAATAAGGAGCCTTTATGGCCAATTTTCACAAAAAATGATCATTGTAGAGTGGGACTGAGACAGAACTTCAGGAAATGCTGCCTGGGGGGCAAAGAGCAGGGTTAACATTTTGGCGAAGCAGCAGAAAAGTAAGGTTAGCTTTATAGTAAGAGACTATTTAGACATCACTCAGGATTTCCTAAGAATCAGAATACAGAATTTTATATCCTATGTAATTGATTTTTTTTGTGCTTGGAGTCCTACAAACTGTTTCACTCTCCTTCCCTGCAGGAAACCAACTGAAGTGGAATGGAGGTTTACAGAGGAAGGTGAGCGTGTACGAGTCTCCACAAGGACAGGAAGGATCATCCCAAAGCCTGAGTTCCCCAGACCCGATGGCATTATCCCTGAGCAGTGGATTGGTAAGTCAGATTGTACAGGAGATCTTGATAGGGATGGGTAGCTTTTCATATGAGGAGTCTCTTGGGGTGGTAGGACTTGAGGTATCACTGGTATGGACACTGTGTTTGAGGTAGTAATGTGGGTGAAAGATATCTGCTCTTGAAGAAGGCAGAACTAGAAGGAATATGATGAGTTTGAAGAAGCTGATGACATTTATCACTTTGGAAGACCAGTTAGGTGAGTGGCCAGTGGTACATTGGGCCTTAAGTCAGAAAAAGTTCAACTCCAGGCTCATTTACTAGCAGCATGAACACCACCTACCTTCTAAGGTTGTTCTCTCAAATGAGATGTCCGTAAAGCTTTTAGCACAGTGTTTGGCACATAGTAGGCACTTAATAAATGTTTCCCTTTTTTTGCTTTAGGATCCCAAGAAACATGCAGAGTTGGGGGCTGGGGGAGAATCAGGGGGCGCTGGTCTCAGAGAGCAGGAGTGGTGGTGGGCATTTCCAGAGGCAGACTTTGGTTCAGTCTGAAGAAAACTTGCCAACAACGAGCTGCCTGCCACTGTGGGCAGTGAGGCAGCTGAGTACTTCCAAAGGATGCTTAGAAAAGATTTCTGCCCAGCACAGGTTAGGCTGGGCTAGACAGCTTCTAAAGCTCCTTCCAACTCAGTAGTTTGTGTATCTCTAATGTAACCATCATGGCTCCACAGATGGTCCCAAAGATACATCAGTGGAAGATGCTCTGGAGAAAACTTATGTCCCCTGTTTGAAGACCCTGGGAGAAGAGGTGATGGAGGCAATGGGCATCGTGGAGACTCGGAGGCACAGGAAAATCTACTGGTATTAAAGCTTTGGAGGGGACTGTTTTCTTCCCACCATTGCCTCCACCCAAGATCATGACCCTGGAAGTCTGAGAAATTTTCTTATTTACTATTGTCCAATAAAGGATTTTCTGAGGAATATGTAAACCTTTGACTTGTAAGAAGAATAAAGGAATTTGCTGAGCTGCATTTCCTCAATGATGCTGCACTGGATTAATCAGAAGTTAAACATTATGAAAGCCTCCCAGATGTCCAGGAATGACATACTATGTTTTTTTCCTTTCCAAAGAGACCCATTTGGCATAGTGGCATGGAGGGTCAGAAGACAACCTTGTTTATTTTGTAGGTAAAGAAACAGGACCAGAAAGGAGAGATAACTGGACAAGTCTTTCACCTCAATGGGCCTTTTTTACTACATTTAAAATAAGGGGGTTGGACTGAATAATCACCCAGGTACCTTACAGTTCTAAATTCTGTAATCTGAGGACTCCATTGTGACTGAACCAGGAAGGCAGAAATGAGGCCAGTCAACCCTGCCAATGGGAGAGGGGAGGAGCAGTAGAGGACTTAATCTAAAGGGACATCTATGAAGTACACCAGAGACCTGAGTGGCAGGGGGTCTGCGTTCCGTGCTCAAGATTTACCCTTCAGGTAGTATTTACCTACCTTCATTCTAGGTGGTGTAATGGATAGAGAGCACTGGCCCTGAAGTCAGGAGGACTGGGTTCAAATTTGACTTCAGACACTAGCTGTGTGATTATAGGCAAGTCATTTAATCCCAATTGCTAGCAAAACAACAAAAATCTTCCCTTTTCTCATACAGCATTAAGAGAAATGAGGCAGGAAGGATTTTAATTTTTTTAAATGATTTTTAGAAGGGTAATTTTTATATAACAGGTTTAAAAAAAAAAAAGTCTTAAGATCCAAGGAGAAATAGGGATATGCCAAAAGTAAAAAGATGTGGTTCACTAAGTGATAGAGGATTAGTTCTAGGTCCTCATTTTTCTCATGGCTACACATAAATTTTGGGAAAATGGGGAGTTTTAAAGGGTCTTGAAGCATCTGTTCCTCTTAACACTGTCAGCTTTCCTTGATTTCCAGGTCCGAAAGTGCTGGGCCCAATGGGGTTTTAGTGGCTACCAAGACCAAATTTCGAGGAGATAGTTCAGGCCTGAAGACAGGAAGAAGTTCTGCATGGCAACCTGAGGTGGGAAGAAGGGAGGGAAGCTCAAGATGTTAGAAGCTACTCTTGGGTACCCAACCTGGAAGCCTCTCCATGGGAGAGATCTTTTGAGTATCCCTTGGTTCCCCGGGAGGTTGGGCCTCTGGCATTAGAAGGCAGTAGTAGAGAATAAGGGGGACAGTCTTGACTCTGTGCCCCCTGCTGGGGCACTAAGCTGATCCTTTTCAGCATCAGCCTCTCCTTTTGTTCCATTTGTGCTGGGACTCACCTTGTTCTTGGAGGAAAAGCAGCCGATCCAGGAGAATTAGTGTCTCCACTAACGGTGCCAACAGCAGTGCTAGGCTGAAGAATGCCACTACCCGATGTTCCTGTGCCATGCAGGCGTGCAGGAAAGTCAGGTCCAGGGGCAGCCCAGGGTCTAGTCCCGCCCGCTGCAGCCCTTGCCGTATATACCTGCGGGGCAGTGAGTGGCAACAAAAGCATTTTAGGGTAGTGGAGATTCCCCTCCTGGATGTGTCGTGAGATGGAACCTTCCACAAGTCCTTTCCAGGTTCTACTTTAAGGAGGATTACAAGCTAAGATCTGGAGTAAGACCTCTAGCCTGGCTGCTTGGAGACATCTTCCCAACCCCTTCTGTGAAGTGCCTCTCCCCCTTGTACCCCCATGCATCCCCATTCCTTACTCTTCCAAGGGCAGCTCATGGGCCCTTGGGATACTTTGCACCCCGGGTCTGCAGAGTCCTGGCTGGGCATCCCGTATTACTGTCTCCAATGCCGCTCGGTAGCAGTGAATGCGGAGGGTAGGGCCTCCTCCCTGAAGCCGCTCTGCGTACTCCTCCAGAGCATGGCAGGCACCCTCTCTGAACTTGTAGGGCAGGCTGTGGCCTTGGAGTCCACTAACCCAGCGGCTTAAGGGGTAGCCCCCAGGGGTGGTCAGCTTCATGTAACAGCAACCCACAGATGCCAAAGCCACTGCCTCAGGACAACAGGCAAAGTGCCGTAATATAGTCACACTTAGGTCCCCACAAGCGTGGAGGCCAGTCAGGAGCAGGCGTCGAGCAGGGGCCTGGGCTGCCTCTGATGTCAAGGGAGATAGGAGATCCTGAGACAAGGCAGCTGGGTCTACCCAGCTAACGACATGATTTGGGGGATGGTGTGAAATAGCTGAGATGATCTGTGGGGGGAAGGAAAAAACCTGCACTTAGCACAGTACCTAACATGTAGTAAGCACTTAATAAATACGTGGTATGTTATAAGGGCCTTAATTCGGTAATACCTAGTCTCTAAAACAGGGATGGGGAAACCTTTTTTCTGCCAAGGGCTGTTTGGATATTTATTACATCATTTGTGGACCATATAAAATGATCATCAATTTATAGAACTCAAACAATGGGAGGTGGTGATACCTAAGGATGTACCTAACATCACTGACTCTGGTTGCCTTGGCAAATAATTTCTCACACCTTATATATCCCAAGAGTCTGATGTTCCCCACCCCTTCCCTAAAAGTTTAAAGAATTTGAGTTGTAAAGAACATTACTTTGGAGATAACCAAGTCCAACTTCCTAATTTGTACTGGTGATGAAACAGCCCAGAAGGAGAAACCACATTGCTATTACAGTCACAGCAAGAGGGGGCTGAAATTTGAACTCGAGATTTTACCAATTGAAATAAAATAGTCTTTCCACTTGGACAGAACTAAGAAGGCATCTCCATTGCCTTTCTTCCACATATTTAATCAGGTCTGTACTCTGCTTACCCTCACCTATCTCCAAATGTTCACAATTCTTTGGTACAAAGAGTCCTCCACAATCTGGTACCATCCTACCTTTCCACCATTCTCTTCCAGGTCCCCTAACTACCTGGGAGAGGGGAGGGAGCCTCTAACCACCCCTAGAATGTTCTTTCATTTTTGTTATTAAATTCCTACTCCTTTATGTCAACAAGTCCAATTCAGGTGGGAAGCTGCCTCTGACTACCTCCTTTATTCCTCTTGGACTTCACCTAGCAATCCACTTCAAATCTGCTCCCCCACCCACATGCTTGGCATTACTGTGTACCTGTTAAATAGGCAGCACTCTGTGTGTCTGTCTCAAACTCCCTTTCTTTCCTCTGCTGTCATAATCTGTACAGCCCCAGGAGGGGCTGTGATAATCAGGGGCTGGGGATGAGATGTAGAGTCAGGATCCTTCTCCCTCAAGGTCAAGAGTAAGGGCAACAAACTGGAGTAGGCCAGGACTGTTCTAAGGAAAAAGTCTAAAATTATTTGATTCTGACAGCAGGGAAGATAGATATAGATATGTCTCTTTCTGGCTCCGGTCTTTGGAACTGACAGAAGAACCCTCAAATGGAAATCTAGTCCAGGAATTCTTGGGAATTACTGTTACAACTTCTGTTATAAATGCTGTTAAAATGAGCTGTATAACATATTGCCAGGTCCCCTCCTAAGAAAAGAAGCTTTCCACTATGTTCATTCCAAGGTCAGAGATAGGAGCAAAGCTGCACAGAAGACAGGAAGGAGATTCCAGATGTTGGAAGTGAAGACAGCTCGAGTGGGATAAGGTCATTTCAGCATCAGAGAAGCATGGCGAGACTCTCCCAACCATCTTCTTGGGGAAGGAGTCTTACCTGTGGTTTCCTCCGTTCTTCCTTCTTCAGGATACTAAGGAGTTCCTGGTCCAGATGTTGGGCTCTTTCTACCAGTCTCCTATCCTTTTCAATACCAGTCACAGAGAGCCCCAGACCCAAGGCCAGGAACCGGGTGAGATGACCCTGAAGCCATGAGGGTAGGGGTCAAAGTCTATCTCAGTTCTATCCTTCCCATCAGGGGTTCAGAGGCCTAAGATCACATTAGAAAGTTTGAGAAAAGATTCAGGTGTCCCTATCTCCTCATTCCAATCTCTTGTACATTTCCCCCTTTCTTCCCACAGGTCAAATCCTTTATTTTGCCTCTTTTCCAACTTGTAGCCATGGTACCATGCCTTTATCTCCCTCTTTATTTAACCCAGAACAGCCCCGGGGTGGACTACCACCTAAATTCTACCCAATGTCTTGGAGGTGTCTCCCCAACAGACAGGAAGGGGACAGACCTAGGAAGGCCCCATCTGGACTCACCTGGCCAGAGCCAACATCCACCACTTGGTTGCAGCCTGTAAGATCACTCAGTTTCTTCACCAGCTGGGGGAGGGGATTTAGAAGGAGAGGAAGAGAGATCTCTCAGCCACTGGCTCAGCAGAAGCATTAGCCAGTGACGCATGGAGAGAGCATCAGGGGAGTCTGCTGAATGAAGGGATCAGCATGGAAAGTCAGGATAGCTAGAAACTAGAGTAGTCTGTTAGGTGGGGAAGAATGTGAGAGACAGAGTGGAAAACAGGTCCCTTCTCTTCTTAGAGAACAGAACCTGGCTTAACCTTCCCCAATCTGGATCATGGAGTGAAGAAGTCTACCCCAGACCACCTTATCCCAACTCTCCACAAATTCCACAAGCCCCAGTGGCTACAGATGTGGCAAAAGGTGGGAACTGGAGAAAAACAAAGAATGGTATACGCATATATACAGAGAGGCAGTCAGCAACCAAGATAGAAAGAAGAAAAACAAAGAAAGGGGGCAGCTAGAGAAAAGGAGACACACATGGGGTGGAGGGTAGGTTGTGGCCTTTGAGTCCTTGGGAGGAGAGAAATGGCCATATTTTCCTCCTCTGCCCTCCCCAAGTCTACCGCCCCCATACTTCCCTCAGGTCTCCCTTCTCTTTACCAGGCTATTCCTCACCTCTCCCAATCGCCTTATCTCATGTTGTTTCTTGGGCTTGACATGTTTCCGGAATTGGGCTGCCAGTCGAGAACTCTGGCTCGGGTTCTCCTGGAACTCCGATGGGCCCAGGGACTCAGGTGTCCGGGTAAAGGCCAGGGCACGGGCAGTAGCCTTCAGGGCCAGAAGGGTCAGTGGCCACACTGATCTGTACCTGAGACAGCCCAGGCCCTCCTGTGAATGTTCCCACCACAACCAGAACAGATCACTTGACCACAAAATGAGGTACTTATGAAGTCTTTGGGCAAAATGACCGTGCCCACGAAGTACAGATGTTTACATTAAAACTAACTCTTAATAATTCTTGTTTACCTGAAAACTATTCCCATACCTGATCTCTTCCCCAGCACTAGGCATCTCAAGTAGCATGGTAGAAATTTGGGGTGGAGTCAGCCCATCTAGGACTTCTTGCCATGAGCTGGGGAGCTTATCCCACAAACAGTCCGTAAAAAATTCCTACAGAGTAAGAGAAAACCAGTCAGTAATTGCACACTTCAGAGGCCCCCAAGCTGTCTGTCACCACTACCCAATACAGGGGACGTACATTTCCAGGCACTTTGGATCCTAATTCTTAAACAGGAAAAGACAGAGACCTTTCCTCCTATTCTACTTTTTCCACTCATTTTGGTGATGGAAAGATGGAAATTTGGAGACCTTCCTGATCTGAAAAATGAAAATTGGACTAGATGATCTCAAAGTTCTTTTTCATCTGGATCCTAGGAGCATGAGTAGTTAACTAATTTTCCCAAGGTCATAAAGACAGCAATCCCAGGGCCAGGATTTGAATTCATGTCATCTGATTTGTATCTGGAACTTTGACCATTTAGGCCTTAGTTGGAAGTGCAAAGGAATAATGGACAAATGAAATCCCAAAATATATACTTTGCATTACCCACCCATTTCTTTTTCCATAAACATATCCTTCCATTGCTGCCCTTACACTACTCCAATCCTAGGCTTATTTACAATAATGTAGGCATCCAGGATGAATCCATAAAGGGGAAGAACACGGGTCAGGTCCACAGCTAACTGCTTCCTTCCTTCCAAAGAGAGATTCCTGGCAGCAAGGCCAGGCATCCTGAGGACCTAGAGAGCAAGCAGATAGAAAACTCTAGATGAATCCCTTCCTGCTCCTAATTAAGATTATACCTAATGTGAAGAAAGTGAGCTTAGACTGTCTCTAAGAATAAGCTTTGGAGACACCAGGAATCTGTTTCCTATTCAAGTCCCACTGCCTTCAGACCATGAGGAAAGAGTTATAGAATCATCAAAAGTCAAAATTCAGAAAAAATCTTGGATACCATATATCTTTTCTTTGAAAAATGGGGAAACTGATACCTATAGTGGTTGCTCATCTCATGTTCTGCCTCTTTTTCTCTTAGAGGCCAGATTCTAAGGTGTTTATAATTGGTTCTAGTTAAAACATTAATCACTAGTATTGATATATCACTCTGAGATTTGCAAAGCTCTTTACAAATATGATCTCATTTCAGCCCTAAGACAATCCTTGGAGGTAGATAAAATTATCCCTATTTTCAAATGAGGAAGCTAAAGCAGACAGATTTAAATCATTTGCCCAGAGTTACACAGCTAGTGTCTGTGGCCAAATCTGAACTGAAAGCTTTTTGTATTCAGATCTAGCCCTCCATTTGCTTTGCCATCTGGCTTCCTAAATTTTAAAGAAAAAGGAAGAGTAGCTAGAGCATCAATAAGAAAGAGGAAAAGAGCTTTACATTTACAGCAGCTTTTTGTTTCTGTAGTAGTAAAGAAACTAGGTACCCATTTGGGTATGAATTATCACAGATAGACTTTTGCTGAAAGAAATGAAAAAGTTATTTCAGAAAGACCTCGGAGGACTTGTAGGATATGATAGTTAAGTGAGCTGAACCAAGACAATTTTTGATATAGCATCAATTGTATAAAAAAATGAAAAATGCTGAAAATCTTAGACAACTAATTTAATAATCAACCTTAATTTCAGAAGAATGATGAATGATGTGCACCTCTTGACATGATGAAGTGACATGCAAAAAAAGAAAATTTTCTGATGTAGTAAATTGTTTTGACCATGAGACAAAGGCTCTTTCCCCCTCCTCCCCCCCTTTCCAATGGTTGGGAGGAAGTAGAAGGAAAAAAAAATGATATATATATTTTTAAATGAATGAAAAAAACACAGGAAGGAAAGACATTTATTTAAAATTTTATTTCATTAAAAAAATAGAAAAGGAAAACAAAAAACACAACATTGTCAAGTGCTCAGCAGAACATCAGGGAGATTTCAAAATATATACCAAATTACCAGTTCAAAAAAAGATGGAAAGATATTTATGAAGCACTTACTTTGTAACATTTAAGACTCAACAACCTTGGGAAGTAGGTTCTGTTATTACTAGCATCTTACAATTGAGGAAACTGAGGTAAACAGGTGAAGTTGCTTGTCCCACGGTCACAAAGCTAAGAAGTGATTGAGATTGATAAGGACCCTTCCCCCTTCTCTGTTCTACCTATTTTGCCAATTATCTGAATAAAAATGATGCTTAAAGGGAAAAATGACCTTGAAAATGGCTAATTTTGAAAATGATGGTCTCCTGGCTATTCCACCAATAAGACAACCCATCTCTCTGCTTGGAGCATTTTCTCCAGATGCCCCATCTATATTACTCTCCTTCCTCTAACTACTGACCTCCCTGGCTTCCTTGAAGTCCCAACTAAAATCCCACCACTGGGGTCCCAACCAGACCTGGTCAGGTGGGTAATACAGCTATCCCTTTCTCTTTTTCTTGGCTGAAAACCTCCAGAGATATCTAGGAGTTTACCAGCTAGACCTCTTTGTTAAGGACTATGTCTTAAATCTAAATTACTCTGGATCTCATTGACTAGCCAACAATGGGTCTCAGGCCACGGTCAGAGGGTCTTTGTTAGGATCCAGATTGACTCAAGAGTGAAAGGAAATATCAAGTTTCTGTTTTGGCCAGAAACCCTGAGAGTCTTCCCCTCCTAGAATGAATTATTTTTTTGGGTGGGGACTAGATAAAAGAGCCATTCTTTGCCTCCACCCTGAACTTTAACTACAGAATAGGCCTTGCCTCAATCAGATCTGTTAAAGACCACTACATTCAGTCCGGATGGAGATGGCTTTGGAGGAGAAAGTGAAGCAAGTGACCCTTGCACAGCTCTCCCTCCCTTAAATTCAACTTATTTGGATGTCATGGCATCACCTCCCTGGTGTCATGATCCTTTTTGAGAATAAAGGACAAAAATTTATGCTGGATATGGCATAAATATCAATCAATCTCAAAGAGATTAGGAACTGGTATTTTGCCTCTTTTTGTATCCCTAACACTTAGCACAGCAGCTAGCTTATAGTAGGTGCTTAATAAATGTTTATTATTAACTATTTATCTTGTATGTTGTTTGCTTTGTGTGTGGATATACATATGTATATGTATACACACATACATTGGTATGTCGCCTCCGCAATGACATTCCAAGCTCCTTTAAGGCAGGGGCTATCTTTTGCTTTTTTTAGTATCCCCAGCGCTTAGCACTCTGATTGACACATTGTGGGTACTTCATAAATGTTCGCTGATTAACAGATTGAAAATAACTCAGAAAGGAGAGGGGGGGAAGAGAAGCGAGCCGGGTTTCTGGGACCCTCTCGCCCATCGGTGGTCTTAAGTCACAGAGCCCAGACACGTGCCAGAGAAAAGGGGGAGGAGATAGCGTGGGAACGTGACGACGTCACAGAGCAGTATCGCAGGGCAACGTCACGCGCTGGGCGGTGTGGGGCGGAGCCTCCAGGCCCTAGCAGGGAGGCGGGCAAAGGCTACCCCAATAATCCCTGGCTCCGCCCCGCCCGTCCTCCTCCCGGAAGTGAGGCCCGACCCCACGGCGCCCCCCGGCCCCACTCCCCTCAGTCCCCTACCTTACCGTCCGAGTTGTACTTCCAAGGGGTTCGAGGGGCCGGGGAGCGCGTGCCGCCCCCGCCGATCCCCCCGCCACCTCTCCCACCGCTTCCGCTCCCTTCTCCCCTGTCGGAGTCGCTTTCCTCCTTCTCCGACGTGGGTGTCGCCTGGGTGCCCGTGGGTCCTCAGGCGCGCTCCCGTTACACGCCTCCACGCTTTCGCCCGCGTGCCTGCCGCCCGCAGCCGCGCAGGCGCGGTCCCATCTCCACTTCCGCCTCCGGTCGCTTCCGGCCTCCACGGGGGCCGCCAGAGGAGGTGAGTGAAGCGCAATGGGGCACGCACCCGGCGTCCGGCCCAGGGCTCCTCCGGCCGTGTTGGGGCTAGGTCGGGGTGGGGCCGTACCCCCGGGCCGGAAGGCTCTCCGAGCCCCCGATTGATTCCCGTGACGCCGCGGGGTAGTGATGCCATCCTGCAGCAGTCTCAGTTTCCCCCCTTGTTCATTCATCCTCTTCACACGGGTCAGGAGCCTCCGCCCGGCCGGACTGTGTTCGTAATCACGGGATTGAAAGCCGCAGGCGTCTTAGAATCCAATCTCCCGATTCTAGAAATGGGGAAACTGAGGCCCAGAGAAGAGGGGGTGGACACCAAGGGCCCGAAGTTATGAGGTACATTAGCTTCTGAGGTGCTGAAAAGGGACGAGTCTGAGGGGAGCTGGAAGAGCCTGGAGGATTCGGGAAGGGGGGAAGGGCGCAGAGCAGATCCGCTTAAATTTGAATGTGCCAGGGCCCACGGCAGTCATTACAACGCTCATTTTTCAGGGGGTGTTGGAGTCTTGAACAGTGTGGGTTGGAACCACTTTCTACCTGAAGGATATTCACTTCCTTTCATCTTAAATGCCTGATTTACCATGAGCAGGATTGAAGCCTACATGTTCTTTCTAAACCCAATTTTTTCCCCGTCTGTATCATACTGTCTCTTAACATCTCATTCATCCCCATGTTTTTGAGTAAATTGTCTTTCCTTAGCCTTACTCTCCCCTGCAACGCTGTAGCCTTTAAAATTCCTCTATTCGCCATCTTAAAACTCTTCAGGTTGACTATTTTTCCTGGTATCTAAGGTTGTGCTGAGGCTTATAGAGAGTCATTTCACCACCCATCAATTGGGCCCTTAGACTCTGGGGTCAGCTTGGTCACTTTTCTTTCCATAGGGTATGCTACACACCTCAAGATGTGGGTCTCTGGCCTTTGGCTGGGAATAAGCCCCCAAGCTTCCCTGTTTTTAGAAGCCACTATCTGAAGCGAGATCCCTCCTGGTCACTCTTCTCTCCGATCCTCCCTGACAATGTCTACCCTAATTCTCAACTTGGACTTTGGGGACTGTTCTCCCCCAAAGAAGGCAACTGAGGGGAACCACAGGCACCAGCGTTTCATCCAACGACAAAGGAGGATACAGAGGAATCTTAAACAGAAACAGATGCAGGTCCCTGCTAGGCCTTCAGGATCAGGTCATTCGAAACTCCAAAATAAAGGGGGGGCCCTTAGCACAAATAGTAAACAGAAACTCCATCTCCCCCCTGAACCTATAGAGGAGACACCCACTCAGAAAAATGGAATTGAGAAGCCCTTGAATAGGAAAGTAACAACAGTGTCTTGGTTGACACCTGCTCCTTCAAGGAAGACCAGTTCAGTATCTGTGGCATCTAAGGTAGATCTCCTGTCAGAGTTTCAGAGTGGCCTCTGCACCCTCCCACCTACCCGAACCCTCCCACCTGCATCAGAGAAGGGCTGCAACAAGAAGATGGTGGCTCTTGACTGTGAGATGGTGGGCACGGGGCCTAAAGGCCATACCAGTTCTTTGGCCCGGTGTAGCATTGTAAGTTACAATGGTGACGTGCTATATGATGAATACATTCGTCCTCCCTGCAAAATTGTTGACTACCGGACCAAGTGGAGCGGTATCAAGAAGGAGCATATGATTAATGCCACCCCTTTCAAAGTTGCCCGGAAAGAGGTGATGGGAGTGGGGACAGGGAGGGAGGTGGGATAGGATGTGTGGGGTCTTTCTCTTAAAAGGGAACAATCAAGGGGAAAACCTGACAGAGGTCAGATAAAGAGGAAGGCTTCTACATAGGAAAGGGCTGGGCTTTGGTGAAAGGTAGTAGAGGGATGGGAAAGGAGGTAATTTCTTAGTTAACATTATAGTGAGCATAGAGCCCTGTTCTGGAACTAAAACAGGGGAACCCTATTCCCCTCCTGTTTCCTACCAAGACTGGAGCAAAGGATCAAGTTGTACATAGATATTTTGAGTATTATGGGGGAAGGAAGGATATCTGTTTGGAAAGCCTCTTGAACTAGGAGAAAAATGCCTCACAGGATTGGAAAAGAGCATGAACTATGAAAGAAATAATGCAGAATTTAGGTGATGGAATGAATGTTTCTGGGTCATTTTTTTCTCAATCTTGTTGCTACTCTCAAGTGCTCAGTTGCTGGTATCACTTGCTTAGAAGTCATACGAGAATGTCAGCACTGGATGGAAACCTTAAGAAGCATCTAGGCCATCACTTTATTTTACAGATGAGGAAATGCAGGTTTAGAAAAGTAAAAGTGTTACAAAACTAGGGCTGGACCCAAGGTTCTGAACTTAAAAGTTCAGCATTCAGACTAGACTCTTTCTTGCCTTAGCCTGAGGCTTAGTTCAGCATTCCCTTCACCCAGTATAGACTTTGTGCTCCTCGGCTTCCCTCAGAGAACCTGTTCCTACATTATATCCGACATTGTACTGTCCAAGATAGTCCTTATTTGTGTGTATCAAATTAAACACCTCTTATCCTATACACTCTCAGGCATTGTAATGACACTGTACACTTAGGCTTTAGGCTGCAGGATTTTTCAGGAACCTGTAGGTGGTGCCCTTGGGCCAATTCTTTGCCTAAGTTGCTCCAAGGTACTCATGAACTTATTTGTGTCCATATATCCTGTCCCAGCAGCTCGCAGTATAGAATTCTATTCTGATCTCCAAGACTGATCCAGATAGGGTCCAGCCAGGGGCTAGAGTTGAAAGAGACTTTAGAGGTAATCTAGTTCATTTTAGTGGTTGAAGCCCCAAGAAGGGAATTGATTTGTATCTAATTACATAAGTGGTAAATGACAAAGTCAATTCAAATTTAGGTCTTCTGCTCTAGGGCTCTTTCTTGTACCCTGTGTTCTCTCTGGTTTATGCCAACACGGTGTGTAGTGTAAATGGAAATATGGAAGGGAAATTGGTTAAGAGGTTTCCTGGAAAGTTTTGGAAGGAGAATGGAGAAGGATATGAAAGAAGTAGCATCCCAGGAAGTGGGGACTTAAAAAGCTGGAGGTAGCTAATCTGAATTGAAGTCCTGAGCCTACTCTTAGGAGATGGTAGGAAATAAGGCCGATGGCCAGTTGTTGGGAAAGAGAATCATAAATGCTTCCCCTGGGTTGAGATTCTCTACAGAAAGCATCTGCCTTTTTGCAGATAACCATGTGCTGGAGGGCATACCGACTCTGATGGAGCTAATTCCTCCATCAGAACATATCTAGCCATGAGTGCTGTCTCTTGCAGAGTAGACTCCCTTGAGAGGCCATGTGTATATTCCAGTTCCAATGCTCTCGCCCAAGATATTCTGAGGACTGAACTGAGGAAATGACTTTGGAGCAGGGATTTTTCACTTTATCATGGACTCCTTTGGCAGCCTGACAGCCCTGCTTAGATGTTTAAATGTCTGTCATGGAAATCAGCTATATTGAAAATATAGTTCTCAAAAATATAAAAAACTCCAAAAAACTAGGAATCCCACTTAAAAACCCTTGTTTTATGGCTTGTAACCTATTCTCTTGACCCCCAGAAATAGTGGCATATTATCTTTTTGAGGGTGATTTTGATTTTTTTGAAACAACCAGAAGTCATTTGGAGCCAAGTGTGGCAGAGAAAAGTGAGTGATAAAGCTAGGAAGATGTGATTTTTAATTTTTAGAAGGAAAGTTGTAATTATATAGTGACTTTTTTTTTTTTTAAGAGACAATATTAATACAGTAGAGTAGAAAGAGCATAGGCCCTGGAATCAGTGATCCTTGGTTCAAATCCCACCTTGTGCTTTTTAACCTTGCAAAAATCATTTAACCTGGGCTTTGACCCATCTCTAACTTGGAGGGTTACATTAGATATGCTTTGAGGTCCTTTTCAGCTCTGAATCTGTAATCAATTTATATCATATGATAGGGGTCATAGGAGTTGGTGGAGTGGAAAGAATACTGAATTTGAAGTCCAGATCCTAGGTTCTAATCTCTTCTTTGTCATGGATTAGCATGACCCTGGTCAAATCATTTCTTAGGGTCTCTGTTCCATTATCTGTAAAATAAGGTCACCAGTACAAAAAATATTGAGTACTTTTAAGACAAACCTAGCAATCCAGTAGAAATTTAGACAACCTTATACGTTAGGAATGAGTACAGTTGGGGGGTAAGTAAATTTATCATTGGGTTGAAGAGTTGGTGGTGGAAAAGGAAGAATCGATCATTCCAGTTCATTCTGTTTCCAGTTCCAGATTGAATGGAGCCAAAGAAATCACCCATTTTCATCTGATTAGGCTAGGCAGAGGTGTCTTGAAGGAGGGAAATTACAGAAACAATTAGGAGAAAAATAGTTTGTGGAGATATAGTGGCTTTTGAGAGGGACACATTGGACAAAGAATATAGAAGGGGTATATCAGCTAAAATGAGAGACTTCAACTATCCTTCTTCTCTGAATTTTAGATCTTGAAGATACTTGTTGGCAAGATTGTAGTGGGCCATGCCATCCACAATGACTTCAAAGCCCTCCATTACTTTCACCCCAAGCCCCTTACCCGAGACACTTCCCGAATTCCTATCCTTAATTCCCGGGCTGGCTTCCCTGAAAATGAATCAATCTCTTTGAAGCGTCTGACCAAGCAGCTGCTCCATCAGGACATTCAGGTAAGTTAAGTGGGTGGGGATGAGTGAACATTTTCCAAGCTCCAGAAAATATCTCTAAACTTCCCCTTCATATACCAAACCCCCTTTTCCTCCCCAACTTAACGAGTTCCAATGGTTCTTTCAGCTTTCTTTTTCTTGGAGTTAGCTCCTTCAGTATTGATTGATTGTATGTCTCTAGTGTGGAGATCGGATAGCCCTTGGCTTAAAGACCAGGCAACTGGGCTTTAGCCCTAGTCCTGCTTCCCATTTGCTATATGTGACCTTTCCCAACTCGTCTGCCTTCTTTAGCTTCACTTCTTCCATCTGCAAAAATGAGGATAATAATAGCTCTCTTCATTTCTTAACAGTTTAATATTGGGAATAAAATGATGGTGATAATCATGAATAGATAGATCCTGGAATTCGGTTTGTTTAAGAGGAGGATAAGCTTTTTTCTAAAGAATAGTCATAAAAAGTACAATTAACAGTGTGATCTTACTATACCAACTTCAGGGAAATGCCAGTTATTCCCAAAATTAAACCTATCTCCTGAGCCACATAGAAAAGGGGAAAAGAACTGAGCACGAGACTAGAGAAGAAATAATTTGAGGACTAATGGTATCCTTAATTTGAAGGGCAGTTGGTTGAAAGTGGAGAGTGGGTTTTGTCAATACAGAATAAGATGGAATTAACAGATATTAGGAGGGACAGTGATTAGGCAATGGCATGGATTTCCCAAAGATAGAACCCTGAAATGAGGAAAGATGAAAGGACTTCACAGTAGGGCTCTATTTCTAAAAAGGTCTGACTATCAGAAGAGAGAAGAGATGGATTTTTGGTTTTTTTAAATCTGGACCTATGATATTTTATGGAACTCTTGGTGCTGGAGCTCCCTCTACCAGTGCAGATCAATAACTGTTCTGCTTGGGACAATAAGAAATTAAATTGATCTGCCTAGAGTCACATACCCAATAACAGTCGAAGGTTTGCCCTGAACTAGCTTCTTCCTGATTCTAATGCTGGTCCTCCATCTACTACAGCATATGGTCTCCTTGCAACTGTAGGACACAACTTAGATCAAATACTTATTGTGTCTATTGCAGGCCAGGCAGAAATAAGATCGAGAAGCAACATCTTAGAGCCTCAATCTCCTTTCATCCCTTTTTCCCTTAGGTAGGGAAGAGCGGGCATTCCTCAGTTGAAGATGCCAAGGCAACTATGGACCTCTACAAGCTGGTGGAAGTTGAGTGGGAGCAACAGCTGGCCCGGTCTCCTCCCTCTCAGGAATAGGGGAGGTGGGGTTTGGGGACTGGTGGTCATTTCGGAGAGAACGCATCAGACTGAGGATACACAGGACTTAGGCTGGAGCTGTTGGGAAGTGAGTCTATCCAAGACCCAATCTCTCCAACCATAGACCATTGAAATTTTTACTACGGGTGTTGTGTCCTATTTGTCTAGAATGTTTTCCCTCTCAGTCCCAGTGAAGAGATGGGATAAGAGGAAACTTTGAAAGCCAATCTTGCTGCCTATCCCTTACATTGGTGTCTAAAGCTGGTCACAAGACCCAGCATTCCTTGTTTCAGCCAGGCAACTTGACTAATAGGACAGTGCTGGGACATGTAGTTTCCCCAAATATCTCCCCTAAATCATTACGGTTGTAATGAGTATTTTTGTCCCAAAGTATCATCAGTCAATGCCACTTTTTGCCCAGGACACCCTCTTCTTCCTGTCCTTGGTGAACTGGAGGAGTCGCTCCTGATGATCAGTTGATTCCCCGTTTTTTCACTGGGATGCAGGAAGCAAGAAAATCAATTTTTTCATGGTTAGTTTAAAAAAAAAAAATCTCTTTCCTAAGGGGAAGAGGTATTTGAGTCCTAGGTGCCTGCTGAGAAAGCATTTATGTTTTCAATGCTCTCCTTCATGTTAAGTGAAGCCTCTAAATGCCCAAGTTACTGCCTTGTAATTCACAAAGGAATTTTTATAAAGGAAGAAGTATTGTTTCTTTGCTACTTATTAAACAGATTCAAGACAATGTATTTTGCAAAAGAATGCATAATATGGGCTAACTACAAGTAGTTCAGTAAAGGAGCTTCCTGGTTTGTGAGTTTGACAGCACCCAGCATGTGGATAAAACCAATTGTACAATCTCATCTTCACAAACATTACTAAGTATCTTCAGGTTGCTATTCTGTGGCCTATTCTTCGATCACAACTTTGCTTCATGTTTCCTACTCATAAATCAGACATGTGGATAATAACAAAGCAAGATATACAAGATGGCTCAAAGTGTGGCATCTCAAAGCCAGTACACATGTAAGTTTAGTTGGTATGTTTCTTAGCAGAGAGTGCATCTGAATGCTCTATCATGGTCCCACCAAATCTGTAATTATGTGTTCAATATTGAGTGTACTCCATTTTCAGGAGAAATATAGATAAGTTTGGAGCTCATCCCTAAGTGGGCACTGAGAGCATTTGAAACCATGTTGTTAGAAACCTGCTTGGTGGAATGGGTGCAGTTAAGAGTGGATGAAGAGACCCTTGAATGTATCTAGATATCTGAAGGTTTCTCATGTGGAAAAAAAGATGTCTTATTCTGCCTTACTGCATTGTTTAGAAGTAAAAAGTTGCATAGAGACATAAGTTACAGAGCTGACATTTGAATTCAGGTCTCTTATTCCAAATTGGAGATTTTCTTCAATCTTGTGTGAGCAGAAACAAAATGACTGCCTTTGGATACACTGATGGGAATCATGTTTTACATAGAGTTGGACCAGATGATCTTTGAAATCCTTTGTAGTTCTGAAGTTAAATAATTCTATAAAATAGATCATTTGGTGCAAGAAATGAGGGACAAATGAATGAAAGGGGGTATTCTGAAGCAGCTGCAGACTTGTTTTTCACTGAACCCCAGCCTTGTTTAACATCGAAGCCCACAGGGTTTTCTTTCTGCCCTTTGAACCTGGGGCTACACTTTATACTCACTTTAGGCAATGTAGGCATTTCATCTGAAAAACCCTGGGCCACAGTTCTGTCTTCACTACTTTGCTTCTGGAGACTAGAGCCACCTCCTTGGCTGCCATTAGAAAAGAACAACTTCACCCCAGTAACAACTTTCCCTTTAGCCCCGCCAGGCCCCAAGCATTAGCTCATTGACTTCATAACATGATCTACATGCACAGGCAGTCAACAAGGCTTGAACAAGTTGGTTCCTGTCAAGCCTAGCAGACAGCAATGTCCATGTTGGCACAGAAGAAGTGACACACTTGCGTGGTCCATGAATAGAACCAGGAAGTCTATGAAGAATGCATAACCTGAACAAGGTAACCTATGTTGGCCATAGAATTGGACACAAAAACAGAATTAGATTACAGATAGTCATTATGATTGGTGATGAAGAAGGACTATTAGCAAACTCAGGGAATCCGGGTTCTGTTGACCAGGTAATTATTGATTAAAATCCAAATCTTTTGCCTTTATGGGAACTATTTTGAAAATACTTTGGGAAGAAGACCAGACTCCAGCTTATATATGTGGAATTCATAATACATATATCCACTATGTGGATATGTCGACTAGATTATAAGCTCCTTTAGGGCAAGAGGTAGTGTGTTTACCATATTGGTCCATTTGAGTAAAACCTTCAGTGTCCAACAAATGTTATTTTTCAGTGTGAACTTAATGGTTTTTTTTTTTTGTTTTGTTTTGTTTTTTGAGATTTTGTTTTAGTAGTGAATCTTACATTTAGTTTAATAGAAGCTTTTACATATCTTACCTAGGAAAATGCATTATTGCCCATGACTGGCAGCTGAATGAATGACTTAGACTCTGGTTCATTGTTTTGGGAGTCCAAACTTAGAATTTCATTGGCTTAGAGATGTCTTAATGAAAAAACTTTCATTACCAATGCAGATCACTAACTGCTCTGCAATGCAGAGGTTTAGAGTCTCCTGGAAGCACTGTGAGTTTAAGTGTCTTGTCCAGGGTAAGTCATTACTTGTCAAAGTTATCTTCGAGGTAAACTATCTACTGTATCATACTGCTCTGCATCAAATGATAACTTTTGACAATAGAACCGTAAACACTAATGAATGTCTTAATATCACAGAATTTCATAGTTTCTAAAGGATGTTAGATTGAGATTAATCCATTCTATACCAGAAGGAGAGAATTCCTGTACATCATGACATAAGTGGTCCCCAAACATTTGTTTGGAAGATCTCAAATGAGGAAAAGCCTATAACATTCTGTGCCCATTTCACTTTTGAATACTTCAAGTTATTAGGAAGTCTTTACTCAATTTAAAGTCAAACCTACCTTACTGCAACTTCCATTCATTGCTCCAAATTGTGCCCTTTAAAGGTTAAACAGATGAATCGTGTTCACCTTTCATTCAACTACTGGTATATAGCTTAACACTCTCACGATGTCTTTTCCAGGCTGAACAGTCTAGTTCCTTCCATCCTCTTATGGCAACAACTTGAAGATTTTCACCTTCCTTGTCACCATCAATATAGATGCTCCAACTTATTGCCCTAACTCAATTGTATCCAAAACCAAACACATTACTCCCTCTTTGATCTGACCAGTGAAGAATATAACACAGCAAAACTATTACCCATGTTCTTGGATACTGCCTCTCAGTGTAGCCTAAGATCCCATTAGCTTTCCTGGGTAACCATGTGGACTCATACTGAACCTGTGACCCACAAAAAACACCACACCTCCATTAACTGGGCTAACACCCATTTTGTACTTGATAATTGACTTTAAAATCATGCATAACTTTACAATTAAGCCTGTGACTTTAATCATATTTATTTTGACTCAATGTTCTAATTCACTTTAAGATCTTTTCACATTCTGATATAGCTGAAGGTTGGAAAAGTATGCCTCCCATGCCTCTTCAAGTCATCCATCAGGAGGACAGGACCCAGCATAGATCCCATGGGCAACCTTCCAAGTTGACATGGATCATTAGTGATTACATTTTGAACCTTGCCAGTCATTTCTGTATTCACTTAATTGTAATGCCATCAAACCCACATTTTGCCATATTTTCCATATGAGACTTTGCCAAATGATTTGCTAAAAAATCTCAGTAAACTAGATTATTCTCCTAATATAACAGCATAGTGACTGTCAAAAAAAAAAAAAAAAACTGGAAATAAGCCTATTTTTAATGGTCATTCTGAATCTGATCACTTCCTTTTTAAAATATTCACTAGCCATTTCTTTAATGTGTTCCCGAGTCCCCACAGAAATCAAAGTCAAGCTATTTGGCTGTTTTTACAATTTCCATTTTCTTCCCTTTTTTGAGGGGGATATATGTGTGTGGGGAGAGAAACATTTTCTACCTTTTTTTCTGCTCCTGAGCTCCCAAGAACTTTCAGACACCATAGGATGATGACTCACTATCTGTCAGTTCTTGAGCATCTGGTTTGTCTGAGACAAGTAACTTGAATTCATCAAGGGCAACCAAGTATTCTCACAGCAGAAAGATAATTATATTTGGAATTAAAGGACCTCTTTTCAAATCCCATTTCTGTTTACCATCTGTAGGATCATCAACATCTCAAGTTTCCTCAATGTAAAATGTCCTGTATTTCCATAATGTATCAAATGATAGTAACATACTTTAAGCTTTGCAAACTTGTTACATTTTCTTATCTAATTTTGTAGCTAAGATACAACTGATTGATGTAGATTACAAGATTTAAGAAATGAATTTAAAGAATATGTATAAAATGAGAAAGTTAGTCTAGTTCTAAATGACTTCTGATTGTCTGCGGTCTGCTTATATTAATGGAATGAACATGGAATTTGGAATTAGTGGACCTGATTAAAATTCTCTCCTAGTTAATATTTGGGTTGGTAGAGGGCACAGCCTGGAGTTAGAAAGCTGTACATTCAAATCTGGCCTCAGAGTTGGCTGTGTGAACCTGGGCAAGCCATTTAACTCATTACCTCAGTTTCTTCATCTGTCATGGTGAGCTGGAGAAGGAAATGGCAAACCAATCTAGTATTTTTGCCAAGAAAATCCCCAGTGGGTCCCAAAGAATTGAACAAGATATAAACAAAACTTAACACTTGTTTGTTATTAAATGATGGAGTTGGATTATTTCATACTGATCCCTGATGAACATTAGCCAGAATTTAAGATCAACTCCATTGTTATATGGGTAGCTGTAATTTTAGCTCATGATATTATAATATTTAAAGGTTTGCAAAGCCACTTTAATCACAATAGTTCAGTGAAGCAGATGGTACATTTGTTGTCTCCATTTTGATGAGAAAATTAAAGCTGAGAGGTTAAGTGACAGGGTATTAGAATTAGGATTCAAATTAGTGTCCAAACTTTTTCAGTTAACCAAAGTTCTCTTTTAATTATCCCCCCAACTTGAAAAATAAAGAAAAAATCATAAATAGGTATAGTCAAGCAAAACAAATTTCCACATTAGCCATGTCAATCTATCTCTGTATGTGTATTTGTGTACATATACAAATGTGATTCACTCTACCCTCTGAGTCTTATCACCTTTCAGAAGGAATGCAGCACATTTCATCATGAATCCTCTGGAAGCATAGCTGGTCATTGAGTTGATCAGAGTTCCTTTAAAGAACTCTTTCAAAGTCAGTTGTCTTTGCAACATTATTGTGTAAGTTGTTCTCAAGAATTTGCTCATTTCATCCTGCTTTTGTTTGTCAGAATCTTGCAAGGTTTCTCAGAAACATCTTCATTTCTCACAGCATATGTGTTCTATCACATTCATCTATCATAATTTGTTTGCCATTCTCCAATCCTTCAGATTCTGGTTCTTTGCTACCACCAAAAAACCAACAAAAACCCTGTACTCTAATTTTGGGGGTGGAACGATATAGATCTTGGAGTCAGTTAATTAATCAAAGGGTAGGCATAGTTGAATAATTTTTGAGCATAGTTTCATATTGCTTTCCAGAACTGACTGTACAATCAATTCATAGTTCCTTCATTAATGTATCAGTTTTCCCCCAGAGACTCAAGCATTTTTTAACTTTTGGGGGCCAACTTTGACAATCTTCGGGATAGATTGAACCTTATAAGTTGCTTTAATTTGCATTTTTCTTATTAGAGATTTTTAGAACATTTTTATTTTCATGTGGCTATTGATAGTTTTGATTTCCTCTGAAAACTGCTTATGCATATCCTTTGACTTTACATTTGAATCATTTCTCTATGTCTTAGAAATGAAACTTTTCTGAGAAATTTTCTGCAAGATTTTCCCCATTTACCCACTTCTCTTCTAAGTTTGACTTAAATGGTTTTGTTGAGAAATTTTTTAATTTTATGTAATCAAAATTGTTCAGATTGTCTTCTGTGATCCTTTCCCTTGTTTAGTAAGGAACTCTTCTGTCCATAGATCTGTGAGGCCTCACTTTATAGGTGAAGAAATTGAGATGGAGTGATTTGGCTAAGGTATTGAGTGGCACAGCTGGAACTAGAATCTAGGTCTTTGACTTCTAGTCAAAGTTAAGTGTACTTAACAAAACATCACAGGTCATTAGAAATGCAAGCTATAATTTGTTGTTCATAAAAAAGCATGTTGGATTCATTGTGTTTATGGGTCAGCATATTTCACAGCCTATATGTTTCTGGCACAAAACCCCCTGGGGGACTCCAAAGCCTGGCATTTATTTCTCAAGACTTTTGTCTCTTGCTCTATAACATCCCACCCCGTCCCCTCCCCAGGAGGATAGCCACCAGAATTCTTACATGATTCTCTTAATGCTGCTCTATCAGTCTTTGTTCCTCATCCTCCACCCTTTTTTATTAGAATCTTGCTGAGCCTTCAATTGAGAATAAATGATCCATTGCATCTAATCTGACCTATATCTATTTCCCTCCTTTTTTCCTCTTTTCCCCTGTAAATAACAAATATGTTACATTTCTGAGTGCCTTCCTAGCTTCCCTCTGACACCTTCCTAAAATCTCCCTGAAAACTGCAGTCATCTTTGACTTCTCCCTCAAACTTCATCTCTAATCAGTTACCAAGGCCTATCCATTTTCTCTCCTCATATTTATACATTTCTCTCCACTTGCACGACTACCACCTTAGTTCAGGCCCTCATTGGCTTTCAACTAGATGTCTACAATTATCTAGTTAAATCATCTAGTCTCTTGTATCTTCCCTTTTCAGACCATCCTTTACATAGTTACCAAAAATCACTCTGAGACACAGGTCTGACCATGTGCTGCCTATTCAGAAACTTTCAGTGATGTTTTAGTTCACAGTGATGTGGTTCGAGCATCAAAATGATGTTGATGTAAATACTAGATGATGGTAAGCACCAAAAATTGGATTTTAGTCATGTGAAGAATTCACAATGGCCATTCTCTTTGTCAAAAGGTAGGTTTGTTAAGGGAAGAGGTTACAGACAAAAATGAAGGGATACAATAGACAACTGGAATGGCAAATATGAAATAAAGTTGGGAAAGCATATGAAAGACAAGTTCCTCAGTGGAACTCAAAATTACCCAATTGAAAGGGAGCACCCCATGAGATTGGGGAAGGCCCTTAGCTGGCAGGCTAAATCTTTTTTTTTTTTTTTTTTTTTTTTTTTTTAATTAAAGCTTTTTAT
>JAJPUD010006822.1:0-53514 GCA_023553655.1 Myrmecobius fasciatus
ATGCTATATAGTAGACTACATATAGTCTACTAAGCATAGAGATCCCTACCTTCATGGAGATTTTACCAAAAAAAAATGACATATATGACTGAATCCCCACATTCTGATACTTGATACATAGTTAAGTGCTTAATAAATGTTGACTGATTGTGTTCATTCTACAATTCTATTAAGTTTATCTAGTTGTTGATCCTCCCTTACAACACGGGGTAGTCTTATACCCTTCCACTAATCTGTCTTTTCTTTTCACTGGTTGTCCCTCCTTACTTAATGCTTCTTGGGATGCCTAGCTTCCTTCTCAGTTGATAAGTGGTCCAAGGATATAAACAGGTGGTTTATTTACAAAGGAGGAAATATAAATAATAATAAGAAAGATAGATGTTGGAAGGACTTCAGGAAAACATGCTTATTGAGGCAGTCTTGATAGAGTTAGGAATTTTTATAGTCATTCTGATTAAAACTTTTTATTTGCAAAACATATATATGGGTAATTCTTCTACATTGACCCTTATAAAGCTTTCTGTTACAAATTTTCCCCCCCTATTCCCCACCCCTCCCCTAGATGGCAGGAAGTCCACTATATGTTAATTATGTTAAAATACTCGACAAATCAAATATATGTATACATATTTCCACCCTTTTATAGTCATTCTGAAAAGCAATTTAGAATCATGATCAAAAAGACACTTTAACTGGGCATACCTTTTGATCCAGTGATACCACTGCTATGCCTTTCCTTCAGAGATCAAATGTTAAAAGATCAGAAGGACCCTTAAGTACAAAAATAATTATAGTCACTATATTTGCCATGGCAAAGAACTAGAAATTAACACTTCATTTAGGAAATGGCTGTTTAAGTTATTACATGTAACTGTAATGAAATATTATTGTACTCTTAAGAAATAGTAAATTAAGAAATAGTAAAAGGGACAGTTTGAGGTCAAACTGGGAACACTTGCATGAAATATGCAGAGTAAATAAGCAGAACAATTTATATAATACAAGGTAAAAAACATTCTAAGGTTTTTGAGCAAGGTTATAACCATCCATGATTCCATAGTACTGATAGTGAACAAATTATCTACCTATTGACAGGTGATGGACTCTGGCCAAAAAAGGGAATTTGTTTTGCTTGACTTGTTACAAGCATTTGACTTTTCAACTAATCTGGTGAGGGTAGAAAGAAAGGGGATTAGGGATACAGTTTCCTTTCCAAATGACAATAGGAGGAGGACACCTTTGAAAATTATATGTTGAATTTGTTACTTATCTAATTTTGGGTTTGCAATAGCAACTGGGGAAACTGGCTTCCAGTGGAAAGCTTTGAAGAAAACTGAGGATTCCACTAGGAGAAGCTTAGAAAAACAAGCATGTACAGGACAAGAAGTAGGCAAATAGGGCTGGAACATAAAAAGGTATATAAAAATAGGAGTATGAATTAGGACCCAGATTGTAAAGGAGCTTTCAAAACCAAACAAAAGAGTTTTTTACTTTATTTCCTTCTAGGAAGTTGAGAGATACTAGTGTTTGTTGAGTTGTGGAGATTCTTGGTCAGAGATATGTTGTCACAGTTATATAGAAGGTGATTTAGAGAGAAGGGAGACACTGGATACTAAGGATTATTATCAGTTGAGACCTCTCTCCTTCACACTGTGAATTTTCCATACTCTATGAATTTAGTTCTTGGTTCATAGCTTTTCTCCTTTCCCTAATTTTAGGGAACTTCAACATAAAGGTCCCTTTGAACATTTCATCCACAACTCTCAGACTTTAACATTTCTAACCCACTCTCTTTTTAATCACTTATCAAAATAGTTTTGCCTTTTCCTGATAATTTTAAGCTCTGAATTCTTTCCTTTCTTTCCCCAAGGCAATAAAAACAAAATCCATCACCAATATGTATAGTTATGTCAAAATAAAAATTCTTGAATGGCCAAATTAAAAAAAAGAAAAATATATACTTCCCTTTGAATCTATTAACTTTCTCTCTGTGCAGCTGGATGGATAGCATGTTTCCTTTGAAATTGTGTTTGGTTGTTGTGTTGATCAGTTGTCTGAGTCTTTCAAACTTGTTTGTCTTCAGATTACTGTATAAATTGTTCATCTGCTTCTGCTCATTTTACTTTGTACCAGTTTATACAAATCTTCCTAGGTTTTTCTGAAACCTTCCTCTTTATCTTTTCTCTTTCCTTCCTTCCTTCCTTCCTTCCTTCCTTCCTTCCTTCCTTCTTTCTTTCTTTCTTTTCTGAGGCAGTTGGGGTTAAGTGACATGCCCAGGGTTACACAGCTAGGAAGTGTTGAGTGTCTGAGCCAGATTTGAACTCAGGTTGTCCTGACTTCAGGGCTGGTGCTCTATCCACTGTGCCACCTAGCTCCCCCCCCCTTTTATCATTTCTTAAAGCACAAATAGTATTCCATCACATTTACATGCTATAACTTGTTTAGTCATTCCCTCAATTGATGGGCATCCTTTTGGTTTCCAAGTCTTTGCCACCACAAAAATTTCTGCTATAAATGTTTTTATATACTTTTGGGTCTTTTATTTCTAGTGGCATTATCATTGGGTCAAAGTATGCAAAGTTTAACAAGCTTTGAGGGCATAGTTCCAAATGTTTTCCGGAATGGTTGAACTAGTTCACAACTCTACCAATAGTAAATTAGTCCACTCTTTTCCTACGTCCTCTTCAGCATTTATAGGCAGCCAGATAGATAGAGTATTGGCCTTGGAATTAGGAAGACTCATCTACATGAGTTCAATCCAGTCTTGGACATTTACTTAGTTATATGTCTCAGGGCAAGTCATTTGACCCCATTTGCCTCATCTGTTGTTTGTTCTTGTTCTGGAAGAGGACCAAGACATCAAAGAAGTGATTCCATGACATGCAAGTGAACTAGATTTGAGTGAAGGATGACTGTGCAAAGAAAGTCACCTGCCTCACTTTCTCCTCTGGAGTCATCTGGGTCTAATGACCAGATATAGATCTAGATGACTGGAGAGGGCCCTAGATATAGTGGGACCCTGACTTTTTAAAGGCTAAGATTTTTTTCTTTTTTTTTGCTGAGGCAGTTGGGGTTAAGTGACTTGCCCAGGGTCACACAGCTAGGAAGTATTAAGTGTCTAAGGCTAGATTTGAATTCCTCCTGACTTCAGGGCTGGTGCTCTATCCAGATCTTAGCCCCCTAAAGGCTAAGATCTTTAACCAGTTTGTCAGAGGCAATTGCCCATTCTGTGATTAAGTCTACCTTAGAGACAAATGAAGCTTAGAATGGCCTTTTTTACTTAGTCCAAAAAAGATGTAATCAATCTGGAAGGGGAAGACTTCTCAAGATTTCTCAGTTTCTTTTCTGTAAAATGAGTTGAAGAAGGCAAACCACTCCAGTGTCTTTGCCCCAAAACAAAACAAAAAAACCCCTCCAAAATGAGTCATAAAGAGTAATATTTGTCATTTTCCATTTTTTATATCTTAGCCATTTTGATAAAGTGGGACTTCAGAGTTGTTTTAATTTTTTTTAAATTTTCATTTCTCTAAGAGTGATTTAGAACTTTTTTTATTGCCTATGTATACTTTAAGATTCTTTCCTCTGAACACTGCCTATTTGTGGTCTTTGGCCATTTGGGAAATGGTGCTTATTCTTGTAAATTTAACTTAGTTTTCTTTATATTTCAGAAGTGAAACCTTTATCAGGGAAACTTGCTGCCAAGATTTCTTCCTCCCCCCAATTTCTTGCTTTTCTCCTAATTTTATCTGCATTCGTTTTGTTTGTGCAAATGCTTTCAAAATTACCCACTTTACTTCCTGTGAACCTCTATTTCTTGTTTGGTCATGAATTCTCTTCCCCATCCATGGATCTGACAGATAATTTCTACATGCTCCCCTAATTTGCTGATGATGCCATCTTTTACATTCAAATCAGGTACCCATTTTGAATTTATCTTTGTGTACAGTTTGAAATGTTGCTCTTTACTTAGTTTTTTATAGACTACTTTCTGGTTTTCCCAACAATTTATGCCAAATACAAGTCTCTGTCTATTTACTTGCATAGCCACCATCTTAGTGCAGACCCTTTATCTCCTTTCTCCCACCTGGACTATTGCATTAAACTTATAACTCATCTACCTGCCTCAAGTCTTTCCCATTTGACCATGCTACCTCTTATTTAGTAAACTAAAGTGGCTCCTTATTGCCTGCAGGATTAAATATAAAGCTTTCTAGTATTTAAAGCCTTTCAAATTCTGACCCCTTCCTATCTGTGGGTGCTTCTTAACATGTTCTTATTGATCTTCTTGCATTTACTAGCACACCACCCTCCATCTCCTTTGTATTGACTCCTCTTGGCAATAATGTTTCCCTCTTTCACATATCCCCTCTCTGGCTTTTTTTCCAAGACTCCCATCTCACACTGGGTGTCTTGAAGACATCTTAAACTCATGTGCAAAAACAAACTCATTATCTTTCCCTGAAAACCCTCCTACTTTCCCTGTTTCTGTAAATGGCAAATTTAACCTCCCTGTTTTTAAGCTCCCAAGCTGGGAGTCATCCTTAACTCTTTTAGTCTCCTTTAGTCTCCAAGCTGTTACCTATCAAGACCTGTTAATTTCACCTTTGTGACCTTTCTTGAATTTGCCCCTTTCCTTTCCTGGCACTATCCCTACCCAGGTATGGGCCCTTATCCCCTCAGGCCTGGGCTAGTCTGCTGGGGGAGAGGGAAAGTGTCTTTTCAACCTTATGCTTTATTTGCCTACACCTACTTCAATATATCCTAACCAGCCTTTTTATTTCTAACCTATTTCCCCTTACAACTCCTTTAGGATCCCTAATTGCTTTTGAAGCCAGCTTTTGCTTGGCACTAAAGTTAACAAGACCAAAATGACACTGTCCTATCCTCAGGGAGCTTGTTCTGTATGAGGTTATAGTCCCCACTTCCTTGCCTTTTAGGCCTTCTCCCAAACAAAAGGGCCTTGTCTTATTTTGTATATACTTGTATATACTTCTCTCCTTAGGGAATGAATGTAAGCTTCTTGATGGGTAGGGATGTCTAATTTTCATTGATAATAGCAGTAGCCAACCTTTATAAAAACTCTTTAGGTTTTGCAGAGTTTTGTTTTATATCACGTTAATTGATCCTTACAACAACCCTGTGAGGTAGGTGTGATTATTATCAATATGGTTTTACAGATGGGAAATTGAGAGTGAGAGGTTGTGATTTGCTCTAGGTCAAAGTATCTTGAGGCAGGATTAGAACCTGAATATCCATTTCTAGCTCTAATTCCATGGTCAACTTTCTTTCTATTAGATTGTTACTATTAGCGTAAATTGAATTTCATCTGCCTTCTTGCTGAGCTAAGAATCCTGCATTTCTCTAAGTTTCAATTTTACTTTACTTTTGATAGAATTGGATACTACCTTCTTAGAGATGGCTGGACTATCCTGCTGGTACATTCTGTGGAGTTCTTGCTTTTCATTTAGCAACTTCTGAATTTCCCCACCATTTTCATCCAACCAGTCTCGATCTTTGCATTTCTGTCCCAGATGAGCAAAGGCAGTACTGCATACCCAATATGAGAGCTGCCTACACCTTTTCTGCTCCATTGTTGCCAACTGTGTGTTGGCTCAATTTCCTTAACCTTCAAATGAACAACAAACTGTTCTCTCTCCGAGAGGCATTTTAATCTGTTGACAATAATTCTTCTGGTAGTCTTTTTGCCTTGGGGCTAACGCTTTTATTGAATGCTAATATTTAGCTTGGGGAAGGATAAATCTGTGATCAGTCCTGCACTGTGCCCCACACATTGCCTTAGTCACTCTCACTTTCTGTTTCTCTCCTCCTTATGATTACAGTCTATTAAATGCCAATGTTTGCTGTGAAGGTGCATCTATGAGATTTTATTGCGTTTAGATAAATGGAGACCCTTATTGTCAGTGCACCAAAAGAGGACAGGTTTATAATTCTGGGTGACTTTAATGCTAGAGTAAGCTCAGATTACTAGATATGGCAGGGTGTTCTTGGGAGGAATGCAGTAGTAGGTAGGAAACAGCAGTAACAGTGGTCATTTATTATTGAAGGTAAAAGTACATCTCATGACTTCATCACCAACACTGTATTATACTACTGAATGGAAAACTTGATTTCTTCAAAAGGAAAATTATAAATTAGCCAAGCTATGAGATCAAGTTCCTATTTTCCCTTGCCTTTCCTCATTGGCAAATAGTTGCCAGGATATGGGTGGATGGAGCAATTCTGGGAGATTGTAGAGCAGACTGACTCATCCTTATTCAACCGAGCTCATACATTGAAAACACATGTCTCAGGGTCAATAAAAGGCATGTCTTTGTTTAAATTTGAATCTAAGTGTTGCTTCCCCATTTGCTGTAGTTTTCAACCTTAGAATGTAAGGTCACATTCTTAGCCAATGAGAATGAGCTGGGCATGGGGGGGTGGTTAATGTTCTATCAGGGAACATATATATTACCCCTACAGCCTGTACTCAGTGCCTCACTTTTATACTCCCCCCCCCCACTTTCCAATATGGTGAGAGTAACTGCCCGCTTCTCATGAGAAACGAATGAACTTTTTCCTTATACCTTGAGAGATCTTTGAGATTTATTGGGTGGGTTGCATACCATACACTACCTAAGGGATACCTTTGAAAGCAGGATTTATATACTTGTTGATTTCTGGTTGTTACTTCTTGACCTATGATTTTGTTGGAAAGGTATGTGCTACTGGGCCTGGAGTCAAGAAGACTCATCTTTCCAAGTTCAAATTTTGCCCCAGATACTTACTATGTGATCCTGGGCAAGTCACCTAACTCTGCCTCAGTTTCCTCATCTGTAAAATGAGGTGGAGAAGGAAGTGGCAAACCACTTAATTATCTGTCAAGAAAACCTCAATGGGGTCTAGAAGAGTCAGATTGAAACAACCAAACAACAATAACAATGATTTCATTGGTTTGGAGAGATCTAGAAGAGAAAATTCCTGTACCATTACAAAAGAAGAAACTTTGGCAATTAACTTATCTGAGAAAGTAGCCTGAGAACATAAGGAGGTTAAATAAATTGCCTGGATCTTGAACTGGAGGGAAAAAGGGGGGGGGGCACACCTTCCGATTCTAACTATAATTTCACTTCCATTCTTAAAGAGTAGCTCTTAATTTCAATATTAGTAATTCTCATTTTAAGAATTAGCCAGAAACAATTTATTTTGTTTGAGCTTTCTTCTTTTTTATAAGGAAGGATATGTCATTGGAAAGTGACATTGGTGTAAAAAAAAAATCAATTTAACATTTTTTAAAACTTCAACAGAGCCAAAGAAGAATCTGGGGGCACACTACTAAAGCAATTTGCTTGTGTCTCCTAAAAACCTTTTCTCTGGTCCAGAACTATTTACCTTTTTTATTATGAATGTACCCATGTGTTTTGAGACCCCAGCTCAATATTTGTTAATCAAAATAGGAAAGAGGACCAAATTCTCAAAATCTATAAGCAAAAAGAAAAGATATATTTAAATGAATTATGCTATAAATAAGAAAACCAAATTAAGTAAAATTGCCATTCATCTGCTTTTTAATCTAATTTTGAGATGTATAATAAGTTTTTCTATATTTCCTCTCCTTTATAGGTAAACTTACTTTTTAATAATAGCTTTTTGTTTTTCAAAATACATGCAAAGATAGTTTTTTAACTTGCATCCTTGCAAAACTTTGTTCCAAATTTTTCTCCCTCTCTACCCACTTCTCCCCTCCCCTAGACAACAAGTAATCCAGTATAGATTAAACATGTGCAGTTCTTCTAAATATATTTCCACATTTATCATGCTGTACAAGAAAAATCAGGTCAAAAAGGGAAAAAATGAGAGGAAAAATAAGCAAGCAAACAACAAAAAAGCTAAAAATACTATGTTGTGATCTACATTCAGTCCCCATCTTTTTCTCGGTAAGGATGGCTCTCTCACAAGTCCATTGGAATTGGTCTGAATCTTATGAGTAAACTTTTGGAGAATATCTTCTACAGTTTATACTCCCAGTTCCTTTCCTCTTACTCTCCTAACTCTTTGTAGTCTGGCTTTTAATATCATCATTCAATTGAAACATTTTCCAAACTTAATAATGGCCAAATTGAATAGACTTTTCTCAAATTAATTTTTAAAAATAGCCTTTGACGTTGTAGATCAATGAGATCAAACTCAGAAACAAAGGTCAGTTAGCTCTGTTAAGAAACCCTGAGGATATTAATACTACCTGTGTTTTATTGTATTTTTATTTATTTTGCCAAATATTTCCTAATTAAAATTTAATCTAGTTCAGCTTGTTCTCAGCTTGTTATGGGAGTGTTGTAAGAGTCAATGTGTTTGACACCTCCTTCTCTCTGTTACATTGTTCTTTTGCCTAGTTTACTACCGCCCAGTCTGACCACTTTTCTGTCTCCTTCGCTGGATCTTCTCCCTGGCTAACAATGCTCTGTCTGTCCTGGACCCACTTCTCTACTCCTGTACTATTTCACTTGGTCTCATCAACTCCCAGTTTCAATTACCATCTCTATGCAGATGACTCAGATCTACTTTCCTAGCTCTGTCCTCCCTGCTGACCTCCAGTTTTGCATTCTCAACTTCCTGTAGTCCTAGCCTTCTCAGTGTTGTTGGTACCACCCATTTTCCCATCACCTAATCTAATCCTCACCCTAATCCTCACCCCCCTCCCAATATCTAATCAGTCATCTAGTCCAAGAAGTCCTTTCTTACCATCTTTTAGATAGAGTCTCTCTTGAAGTTACCACCACCCTTGTGCAGGCCCTCATCACTCCACACTTGCACTATTGCCAAAACCTACTAGTTATGCTTGCTGCCTGAAGGCTCTTCCCCACTACACTCCATATTCCACTTACTTGTCTGGGTAATTTTTTTTTGAAAGCATAGTTTTGACCATGTTACCTCTTAATCAATAAACTCCAGTGGATTCCTGTTACCTGGATCAAATGCTTTCAAAACTCTTCATAATCTGACCCTTTCCTGTCTTTCTAATCTTTTTATATTTCCCCTCCACATACTCAGTGATTGCTGTTTCTCAGACAGGTATTCCCATTACCCAACACCAATCATTTTTACTCCTTGTCCCTTAAGCTCCCAAATCTTTATCTCCTGACTTTGTCAGCTAAAGTTTTACTTTCTTCAAGAATGCTTTCTCAGTCCTCTTTAATCTTCGTGCCTTCCTAATGAAACTACTTGTTTAATCCTGTATATAATTTGTACATAGTTTTATTTTGTACATAGTTTATATTTTGCTTCTGCCTATTTGTTTTCCTGAGGCCAGGACTGTTTTTTTGGTTTTCTTTGTGTCCCTAGAACCTGGCATGAGTTTAATAAATGCTAATTGACTTGACTGGTTGATCACAGTTATAACTAGTAGTTTTTTACTTATAGACCCACTAAATGGGGCCTGAGGCAAGTGGCACTAATGATGCCCTTGATAAGGGTGCTGGTCTCCAAAAGGTGACTTCTATTGGGAGAGTTGCCCCACTCCCTTCCCACCTAGTGATCTATTGGGTTTCTTAGTTCTTTCTCAGTAACTAGATGCTGCAGTCCTGTGTGGTGGGGTGGGGATGCAGTGAGGGGTGGAAAGGCTTAAAGCCTCCCTCCATTTTTAGATGACTTGATTTAACAGGTAAGAGATTTCCCCCAATAAGGGAAATGACTCATCACAGTGAGTCTCATTCATTCAGCTCTTCAATCGAATCTGTGCTAAGGTGGAGTCCAAACCACACATACTTATAGGCCAAGGCATGGATGTATTTTCAGCCCAAGTATCCCCCCAAAAAAATACAAACTAAAGAGAAGGTAAAGCCAAAGGCTCCTTCTATAGGGATGTTCTCCCCTCCTTCCATATGGTTAAGCTCTTACTGGGGCTCAGGATTCTTGCACTATACCCCCTAACCTGATAGGATGGTATTCTTAACTTGAGATCTTGTCCTGACCAATCCGGGCTCCAGGGATTGCAAACAACAAAACAAAACTTGAGAAAAGAGTCCCCATTTTGGAGGTTGGTATGTCCTGGAAAGCACTCTTCTGCAGAAGTGAAGAAACCAAGGTTGAGATTCTGGGCCCACCTCTCTGAAGGCTTTCCTGGACTGTGTAGTAGAGAGCCTTCCTGGCCTTTTGCTTTTCCCCCGGAAAGGCACTTAGCACACTGCCAGGTATACAATAGGTGTTTAATAAATACTTATTGAAAGACTGAAAAGCACACACCATTTTGTGGCTTTCTGTGGGATCTGGCTTGTTTGGCAAGGTCTTTTATATGGCTTGGATCTGTGTTCTTCACAGGTAATCAGAGCTATCTTGAATTCTGACTGGGACAGTCAAGCTGCTACCCCATCCTGTGCCCACTTCAGAATCTTCCTCTTGTTCTTTCATGAGCTCTGTTGCTATCAAGCTCCTTTCTGTTTAGTGTTTCTCTAGTCATCGAAGTGAGAAAGAAGTCTACAGTTAGAGATGGAGAGTGGGAAAAGGGCTAAATAAAACAGAAATTTTTCTTTGCCCTTGGGTAAATTCCTAGTAATCCTGCCCCAGCCTAGTTATGGCTCCAGATAGCAGATCTAGAAGAGTTACTTTTAAATTTAGTTTTCCAGTCCTGTCACCACAATCTAAAATCAGATTAGCTTAGTAAAAATGCTTGCTGCTTTTTTTTTTTATACTTGTAAATGCATCCAGAGGCTATTAAGCAGCAGCAGCAGCAGCCAATAAATGTAGTAAATATATAATAAACTTGGTGACTTTCCATGAACATTTCTCATAAACTTAAAAGGGGAAACTTGAAGGACAAGCCTTGGGGATACTTTTGCCGTAATAGCTTGATAACAAGAGACAGTCTATAGGCAGAAAAAGAGTATGTGTGATTCTTTGGGACATGGGAGTGGCATTCTCCTGAGTCCTTTACTCATTTTTACTCCTGGCTTATAATTTCATTGATTTTATTTTTAAATAAAATGTTGTTTTGTTAGCCCCTCAAGAGCAAAGCAATACAAACTGTTCACAACATGAGATGCTCCTGTGCTTATTCTTCAGAACTATGAGAAACAGCATGGGCAGAATTGGCACAGCGAGTGGAAGGCTGGACTTGTAGTTAGGAAGGCTGAATTCAAATTTGGCCTCAGACACTTACAAGCTGTCTAACCCTGAACAACATACTTCAATTGTTTGCCTCAGCTTCCTCATCTGGAGAAGGAAATGACAAATCTTCCAATATATTTGCCAAGAGACTCCAAAAGGTGTGTCAAAGAGTTGGATACGATTAAAAAAGATTAAATAACAACAAATGAAGAACAGGCTAATAAGGAAGGATTTTTTTTTTTTCAAGGAAAGATTTTTTTAAAATAGCTTTTTATTTTCAAAATACATGCAAAGATAGTTTTCAACATTCATCCTTGCAAAACCTTGTGTTACAAATTTTCTTCTCACCCTACCCCTAGACAAGTAATCTCATATATGTGAAACAAGTACAATTCTTTTCTGCATATTTCTACATTTATCATACTGCACAAGAAAAATCAGATTAGGAAGGGAAAAAATGGGAAAGAAAACAAAAAGCAAGCAAATAGCAACAAAAAGGTGAAAATACTATGTTGTTATCCACATCCAGTCCCCACAGTCTTCTCTCTGGGTGCAGATGGCTTTTTCTACCACAAGTCTATTGGAGTTGGCCTGAGTCATCTTATTGTTGAAAAGAGCCATGTCCGTTAGAGTTGATCATCATATATCTTGTTGCTGTTTTTCTCTTGGTTCTCCGCACTTCACTTAGCATCAGTTCATATAAGTCTCTCAAGGCTTTTTTGAAATCATCCTCCTGATCGTTTCTTATAGAATAGTAGTAATTCATAACATTCACATATCATAAGTAAGCCATTCTCCAACTGATGGGCATCCACTCAATTTCCAGTCAAGGAAGGATTTTGTGATCACAGGTGCTCAGAAGCAGCTTTCCTTGAGCAAACATTTAGATCTCTCTATGTAAAGCTGTTTCTATTTCTGTAGAAAGGTCTTGGTGTTTATAAACTATTTGGGGGGTTGAAGATTTGTTTTTTTCTTAGAAAGTTAAAGCTAGCAACAAATTAATGAAACCAAGAATTTTAAAAATTCACATTTAAATGTCTTCTTCCTGTTCTTAGTCCTTCAAGCTATTTTAAAATAGAGTGTAAGGAACTCTCTCTCTAGATGTCAGTAAAAAAACAAATAACAACAAAAAACACACAACATTGATAGTCTTTCAAGTATTTGGTGCCTACCACAGGTTAGACTTTCTGGTAAATCTTATTAAGTGAAGGTAAAAAATTGGTATATGTAGACTTCAGACTGTGCTTGGCTACCATATGCCATTGCCCTTACTGAGTTAACCATTGAAGATTATGACTGCATCTCATTTGATAAATGCAACTAGAGATCTAGAGATTCCCTCTAACTTTGAAGTTTATTTTTGTTTATTTATATCCTTCTTCCTCCCTCCCTATTTTCTAATACCTAATTTCCTCTCTACCCCCCACTCCCCTTTTGGGATCCAAAACTTTTATTACCTACTCTTCCCTTTTTCCAGTTTAGTTACATTTTACACCCTTACCAGCTACTTCTCCAGCCAGTGGCACAGGCCTCCTTGCTGGTCCTCCTACAAGACAATTCATCCCTTGACACTGGATGTTTTCTTTATCTTTCCCCTATATTCTTGAAATTCTTTCTTTTCTCATCTCTGCCTCCTGGGTATTTTTTTGTTTTTGTTTTTGTTTTCCTTTAAGTCCCAACTAAAATCCCACTTTCTACAGGAAGCTTTTTCCAATCTCTGCCATTTTAGTGCCTTCCTTCTTTTGATTATTTCCTATTTATCCTATACATGGCTTGTTTGTATATAATTACTTGCATATTGTCTTCTCCATTAAGCTCTTAAAATAGTCACTGTCTTTTGCCTTTTGCTAGGCCTACACTTTCTGGTGAACACATAATGTGGACTGCTTAGTAAATGTTTGTTGACTGACCTCCTGTTAAGAAAGGACAGCTGGGTGAAGAAATGAATAGGGTCTGGAGTCAGGAAGATATCTTCCTGAGTTTAAATTTGACTCTGAACACTAAACTGTGTGACTGTGGGCAAGTCACCTAACCCTTTTTGCCTCATTTTTTTCTCATTTGTAAATTGAGGAGTAAATGGCAAACTATTCCACCTCCTCTGCCAAGAAAACCCTAAAAGGGATCATGAATGGTCAGACACAATTGAAAACGAATGGATCAATTGAGAGGGAGGCTCTTATCAGCTAGAATAGAGTCAGTCTGTATTACCCTTTGTTTAAAGTCTCTACTCTTCTGATATTGAAGTGTTCTAGCTAATTTCAACTAATTTCAGATGAAGACACTTAACTAAAGGGGAACTTGGCCAGCAATTTATGTAATACCTATGCAATATTTTTTTTTAATATTCTGTTTGAATGTACCTTTGCCTTCCTATGGGCTTTAAAGACACAATTTAAAAACATATGAAAAGCTTTAGCCATCGGTTGAGTGACTTTTAGATCTTGGTTCCAAATTTTTCACAATGGCTGAATCAATTCACAGCTCACCCAATAATGGAATTTTTCTCAGTCCCTCCAGTCTTTGTCATTTTCTTTTTTTGTCACCTTTTTCATCTGACTTGTGTGAGATGGGACCTCAAATTTCCTTTATAATGTGTATTTCTTTAATTTTTAGTACTTCCATGAGGCTGCTGACACATTACTTTGAAAACTATCTTTGTATCCTTTGGCCATTTATCAACTGGGGAATGACTTACAATTTGAACCATTTCCTTCTATAGCTAGGAAATGAAAACTTTATCAAACAAGCTTGATACAAAGATTCCTGCCTCTCCACTCACTCCTTCTTCCAGTTGTGCAAAAACTTTTAATTAAAAAATTGTCCATCTTACTTTCTGTGCATCCTGTCTGTCCCCTATTTGATTTTGAATTCTTCACTTAATCTAGGTATCTTAAAAGATACTTTTTTGCTACTTTGTTTTCAATATTGTCTTTTATGTCTACATTATGTATCCATTTGGAGCTCATTTTTTTACTTAGTTTCTGATACTACTTTCCAGTTTTTCCAGCAATTTAACTAATAGTGACTTTTTAGTTAGGCCCTTTGGGGTTATCAAACTCTAATGTAATGTTGCTGCTTCTGTATGTTGTATACCTAAAATATTCTACTGATTCTGTCTTTGTTTCTTTGGGATTTTGTTTTTTTTTTTTTTTTCTCTCCTTCCTCCCCCTCCTTTTCCTCCTCTTCTCCATCCTCCTAACACCTCTCCCTCTCTCACACCCTTCCTCCTTCCTTCCTTTTATAAGATTGCAGGCTACCAGGTTCTCTTCATTTCCATTGTTTTCTGTGAACATTCTTGATCTTTAGTTCCTCCAGATGATTTCATTTTAGTTTTTTTCCCCTGGTTTTGTAATCTTTTGGTAGTTTGGTGTGGTACTAAATAAACTTAATAGTTATTGTCATTTTTTTGACTCAGACTACTCAAGAACAATTGCTTAGTCATATTTCCAGAGTTTTTATAGTTGTTTTCATATAGTTCCTGTATATATATTGATAGGTAGTCAGTTATTTTATAGTTATCAGAATTTCTTTCTCTTCCTACTGAAATTTTTTTTAAAATTATTTATTTATTTATTTTTACAGAATATACACACTACAGAAAAGCTGATCATTTGCTGGTTGTTTGATTGTTTTAGTTAATTTTTAGGGTATTCTAAACAGTCTGCAAAAAGGGGATGATATTGTTTCTTTTATCAGTGTTTATCCCTTAGCATATCTAGTATTCAGTACATGAAATGATAATGCTGATTAATTGACACCTTTTTTTTTACACCTGATCTTTCATTTCTATGCTTTTTAGTGCTTTGAACAGAAACAGGTATTGGATTTTGTCAGTCCTTTTCAGTTCTGTTGAAAATATCTCATTTTCATCATTTTGTTATCAAGATGATATGTTTGTGGGTTTTCCTTATTGAATCAATTTTCTATTTCTGGTATAAATCTAACCTTTTAATGTATATAATCTTTTGTTGTATTGCTGCAATCTGCTGATATTTTGTCAAAAAATTTTTACATTGCTATTGGTGTATAATTTTTTTTCTTTTTTGTTACTTTTATTTCCCCATTAAGACCATATTGGTATTGTAGAATGAATCCTTTCTTTTGTTATTTTTATGTAATTTTTCACTATTGGAATTAATATGCTTTGGTTTGTATTTGATAGAATTTGCTTTTAATTCAGTCTGACACTTTTAAATCTCTTTTAAGCACTTATTTATGGACTATTCAATTCATTTTTATGAAGTTGGTTAAATTTTATTTCTTGCCATGTTAATGTGAGCATTTAATTTTTTGTGAATATATTTTTATCTAAGTCATCTTTTATTGGCATAATTGTGAAAAATAGTTTCTAATAATACATTTTAATTGTTATGGGTTCTCCTTTTTACATTTTTGGTATTGGTAATCTATTGCTAATGACTTATCATTTTTTAAAAGTCTTAGCTTCTAATGTTATTCAGTGTCTTGTTAATTTCTTTGATTTTCAGAATTGTATTTTGGTGTGTAACTGGGTTTATTTTATTTTAAAAAATTTTATAATTGGGATTTTTAAAAATTAGTTTTCTAGTTTAAATTTGTTCTAGTCATTGATTTTTGATTTTTTTATCTCATTGATTTTTTTCCCCCTTCTATTGTTGATGAAAATAGAGAAATAAATTTTCTCCTAAAGACTGCCTTGGCTGCACCCCAGAAAGCTTGGTGTGTTGTCTCATTATTATCATGTTATGTGATGAAATTATTATTTCTATGATTTGTTCTCTATAACTTTAAATTCTTTAGGATTGTTATGCAGCCTCAAGTTATTGTTTCAAATAACTATTTCTTCCATGGCACTTTATTGAATGTAATGTTTAATGTATTATAGTTTACTAAAGGATATGTTTAATATCTCTGTTTTTCTGCAGTTTGCAAGATTTTTGTGCTCTAATAGATTGTGATTTGTACAAGGTATAGCACAGGTTGCAAGTAGCAGAGCTTTTTGAATCTTATAATTCCAAATTGAATGCTCTCTCCACTTTAATAAAGCAACTTAGAGCTACCGTTAATATTTTTCCAGAATTATTCAGTGCCAGGTAAAAAATATTTAAATGCAGTTTGAAACAGAAAAATTAAAAATCTGATTAAGCCTTACCAAAAATCAGAACATTAAAACATAATTTGAAAAATATATTAAAAGAATGCTAGATCCTCCTCCAGAAATTTTGAGTATATCCCCATAGTAACAGTCGTCTTGCTTGCAACATGCCACTCTGTCACTGTCACTGGGATTCAAAGTAAATCCAGCTATTAAAAACTAGCATTAAGTTAGTCTGATAAGATATTACATACAAATTTAAAAGCCAGAAATATATGTGGAAATTTTTTATTTTAAATATTTTAAATGAGATGTTTGATGAAAGTTGCTTAATTATTTGTTTGGCTAAGCATGTAACTTAGCTTTTTTAGTGAATGGAAGGGAGAGGGAAAAGAAGGCCCTAGATAAAACTTTCATGTCAGTGTTTACCTTTTAAAGCTCTTTTTTGTATGTTTTCTATTATAAAGAGCAATTGTAAAACATATTTAGAAAATTTTCAGCATGTGTAAAAGTGTTTTCCAGTGTATGTTTATCTCCATTTTACACTTCATATTCCAGTCTGGCTTGAAAATTGTGACAGAACACTTGGCAGGAAATACACCTTTAATGGAGTTATACCATATATAAACTAGGAGGGGGAGAGTTCTCAGAATTTAGAAAATCTAATTCATACCTTTTGGAAAAAAACCAGTAGGTTTTTTTCCCCAGTAGGCATGTAGGAAAGGAAGATAATGAATTATTATACTGAACTTAAAGCAGTTAATGATGTACTTCATAAAAGGAGATGGTTATAACTGGTTTAGTTATAAAGAAATTCACTGAAAAGGAATTTTTAAATGTGTAATTTATTGTGTATTTTCAAAGTTTATATATGACACTATTTTTGTCATTGCTGAGCATGTGTAAATATTTTATGTTACTTTCTTGATCAAAATCCTTTTTGGGAAAACAGGAGGATTGCTAAGTTTGACAAAAGATCTTATTTAGGCTAATTTTTGTATGTGTACAGTTCTCTATCAGTGTATAATTCCTATTTCACTTAGTTCTTTTGAAAATTCTTGAAGGGCTCTTTGAAGATGAATGTTAAGAAATGATGAAGAGGTTGTTTCAGAGAAATCTGGGAAAGGTTATATGAACTGATGAAAAATAAAATGAGCAGAGCCAGTAACAGCAATACTTTGAAAACCTCATTAATTTTGATCTGTTGATCAAATCAATGATTAAAAGCCTTTCTGGAGAATTCAAGATGAAACAGGCTGTCTATCCAATCTTCATATAGAGAGAAGTGATGGATTCAGAGTGCAGAATTGGCTTTTTCTATAAAAAAAATAATCATTATGGGAATTTGTTTTGCTTGACATGTTTGTTTTTCCCCCTTCGTCAGTGAAAGGGGAGGGAGAGAATTGTGAACAAAAAGTAATAAAGTTGAATTTCAAAAATAGGAAAGGTCTTTGAGAAATCAAAATTTTATTGTCAGCCTGTCAAACATTTTTTGTTCGTTAATCTCTCATTATAAAGCTCTGTATTAAGCACTAGGAATATAAACAAAAGCAAAAAGAAGGCATAACTACTATTAGCATTTTTCCAGAATTGTTCAGTATCTAGTAAAAAATATTTCAATGCCGTTTGAAGCAGAAAAACTAAATTATGTTTTAAGAGCTTACATTCTAATGAAGGAAGACAACACTTAAAGTAGTGTGAATTTCAGGTAAGGACTTACTGGAAGAGTCTGTATTGTAGATAGGTAAGAAATCACAGAGGTGACTGGCATGGAGGAGCCATTCAATCTGAAGGAGAGGCTGAAGTGCTCTTCCAAGATGAATTTTCTGAGGGCTATGGCCTGTGTTGTGCTATGCAAGTCTAAGGAATAAAGCATGAAGACTTTGGGGAGATGCAGCAAGCAAAAAGCTAGAACCAAGTCATGATGCTGAGCAGGCACTCTTAAACAAGAGCAGGGAGAAGAGAGCTCCAAGGGCCAAATATGAGATCCTTATGGACCTGAAGATTTGAACTTCTGAAAGAGGCAGATACTTTTCTCCAGTGAGGTGTAGGGTGTTTTTTTTTTGTTTGTTTTTGGAGCACAGCAGTGCATTCTGTGAAGAATTTGTCATTTGGGTTAAAAACAAATATTTTTTCTTTTTCTTTTTTAAATGTCTTAACAAAATTAAAAATGGATATGAAGCTATTTTGCCAATACTTTTGTGATCTTTACCAAAGCATAGGAGATGATGCAATCTATGTATGGTGTCGATGAGTTTTTAGCATTCCTGAATTTTGAGACCACACATACTTAGGAGCTCTTTTGGGGTCATAGGAACAGTTATTTAAAGCTAGAAGGAAACCCTAGAAACTGCCTGTTACAGTTCCTTCATTTTATAGATCAGGAATCTGATATGAAAAGAAGTGAATGAAGTATTGACAGGCATAATTTGAACTATTCTTCTGACTCCATAATTTAAAAAGTAATGTATTTGAATCATTGAGCTGTTCTGATTTGAAAGCAACCTCAAATTCTTGTTTCTTCTACAAAATTGGAGAAATAGCATAAAATGCCCATTCCTATTATTGACTCCAGAATGCTTATTATTTGGTAGGTCTGGTAGATCTTCCCATTCTTGGGGCTAATCCAATTCCCTTTTGCATAAAAGACTATTGAGTCATGTCAATAAGTATTAAGTGCCCATTAGGTGACAGACACTTTGCTAAATGCTGGGAGTAAAAAGACTAAAAATTGGCCCGATCTCAAGAAACTGCATGCAAAACATTTAAGTATAAACAAGATATATACAGGACAAATTGAACATCTCAGGGGAAGATGCTAGCATCAAGGGGGGATTGGAAAAACCTTCTGGCATACGGTGGAATTTTAGCTGAAATTTGGAAGAACTCAGAATGTGGAGGTGAAGAGAGGAGGCTTGTGGGTCAGCTGGTAAAAATGTAAGGAGTTGGAAGATGTTATCTTTTGGGATAAACATCTAGGAGGGAATATGGGGTCAGGGTAAGGTATAAAAAGACTTCAAAGGTAAGAGAGGGACTTGGTTATATGAGGACTTCGAAAGATAAGATTTTGCATTTAATCTTGGATGTAGGAGGTAAGCACTAGAATTTATTGACCAATGGGGGATTGGTGGTTTGATGTGGTTAGTCCTGTGATTTTGAAAGATGTATTTGACAGCTCAGTGGAGTATGAAAATTAAATATACATATATATATATTTATTTATATCTCCCCTTTAGAAACCAGGCTCTTTTATTTTAATGAATCAGTAAAGTACCTGGCCTGGAGTCAGGAGAATTCATTGTCTTGAGTTCAAATTTGGGCTTAAACACTTAATAGCTGGGCTACCGTGGGCAAGTCACAATCTTGTTTGTCTCAGTTTCCCCATCTGTAAAATGAACTGGGGAAGGATATGCCAATCCACTCCAGTATCTTTGCCAAGAAAACTCCAAATGGGATATAAAGAGTCAGTCAGACATGACTGAACAAGTGGTTTCATGTTTTTAATATAGTATATAATTTTTTAAAGCATTTTACCCAATTATTATTAGCTGTTGACCTCTGCCATAGTGTCATTTAAGGTGCTTCTCTGATTTCCTGTGGTAAATCTACTATTTTTGTTAAATTAAGCCTACACAGAAAAGATAAGAATTTCTTTCTGTTGCTGTTTGTTGTTAGTTACATGCTTTTGCCACCTTGAATTTTCTATGTCCCTCCAATTAGATGTTATTGCTTTATGTGATTTACTATCTTTTTTTGTTTAACTTCATAAACTACTTTTTATTTTTTAAGTTAAATTTATTGCAAATGTTTGCATTTGTAAGGGCAGGGACTGTCATTTTCAGTGATTTTTGTGCATGGTGCTGCTTAATCTAGTTTACCACTTCAGCTAGATTTTTTTTTTTTAATCTAACGTTGATTTAAAATCTATTAGAATTTTAGAGCTAGAGGAATCCTCATAAGTCAAGTACAACACCTTCATGTCAGAAATGAGGTCCATGTTATTTGTATAGATCCTATCTCTAGAGACTTGAGTATTTTATGGGTTTTTAAAACAAAATTTTAAATTCTTCACAGGATTCTTGTTCCCAAATTTGGAAACATTGAGTCTTAGAATTTTAAAATTGCAAAATCTTTAAAATAATCATTAACCATTAATCCCAAACTTACTGATTACAAGGATCTCTGTTTAACATCAAATTTTTGATGGGGGATTCTTTCATGTGATAATGGTAGTAATGTTAGTGTCAATAATATTAGTTAATTAAGTAAATACAAGATTAAATATGTACTTTTTGGAATTCCTTGACCTACAGATTGGGAACCACTAGTTTATACTTTTCTACTTCATACAAACTCTTAATTGCACAACAGCATGTAAAGTACAGTGGATCATGGAACTGAGCAAGGAAAATAAAGGCAATCCCCCTCATCCAAGGATCCTCTCAAAACAACCATGTATTTTATTATTCTTTTCTTTAGGGGCATGGTAAATATAAAGTACCCTAGATACATAGAATTTGAAAAACAAAGGTGCTTTCATAAGTCTCTGTAGGCTGATTCATAGTTGGAGAGATGTTAGTAACTTTCTTCATAGTCAACCTAAATTTTCTTGTCTTTATCTTTTTTTTTTTTTGCTTCTATTTTTGTTCTTTGTACCTCCTCTTCCTTGAGTTTTGCACCTTCTGCATAGCTGACTTTATTATATCATCATTGAGACTGCAATATGAAAGTTTGAAAATTTCAAAGTTAAGTTCCCAGAATAATGTTATCGCCCACATTGCACATGTCACATTTATATTTACTAGTTAGGCTTCTAAATGTGCACTTTCTATACAGTATATGCAGTGTGGTGTCTTAGGTTGCTAGGAGAAACTGAGTTGTTTTCATTTTAAGTTCCATACCCTTAATGTTTTATCTTTTATCATCTTAAATCAAGGCAGATTGTTGTTATTCTTTTGCCCCAAAATTCATTTTACAAATTGCAGCTTAGCTTTACTTAGATATCAGCTAATAGAATGGGTAGCTTCTTTGTTTGGATACTTTCTATCATTCTTCAGTCCAGTTTTTTATGCCCCAGTTTTCTCTTTATCCTGTCTCCTTTTACTTTCCTTGCTACAGAGTAGTAATAGAAATAGAAAACTGGAAGCTTTGCCAATTTATTGTTTTCTTCTGTTGATGTTAAACAAAAAGCACCTACAGCAGATGTGCTTGGAAGGACGTAGTTCATTACACATCAGAATTTGATTTTGATATAAGCTCTGAAGGGAGTCAAAAGTAAATATCACAAATCAAAATTTACTTAATTTCTAGTAATGAGAAGGTAATAATTTTCCTCTAGAATCAAATAAGGTGTAACTAGGAACAAAAATAGATTAGCTTTTTAAACAAGCTTTGATGAGGCAAGTTCATTTTAACTCTGACCCAGTATATTTTTGCAAGAGGGAAGTTGACTTGGTGTAGTGGCTAGAAAGTGGTAGTACACCTTAAGAGTTGGGAATCCTTGGATTCAAGTCTAGCCTCTGTGCCCTAGCCAACTCTGTGGAAATGAGTTAGTATTCTGCATTACTGCAATGTCTGTATCCTGTTGAAGTCATAAAATTAAGAGTCCCTTTTCCCTTTCCTGCCCCCCCCCCAAAAAAAAATTAAAGGAAAGAAAAAATAAAAGGCGTTGTTGTAGGTACTGGGGATACCAGGGTACTATTCTTTGTACTTTTGACTGAGTTGGATGGATGAGGGAGGGAAGGGTAAACTCCCAGGCAATCCATAATACCCATAATACAAAGCTGAAAATGATAAAATCTTTGTGTTCTCCTGGGGGGGGGCATACAACAAATAGTTTAGGGAGAGAAGGTGCCATAAGTTGGGGAAATAGGAAAGACTATATAGAAGAAGAGCACTTGAACTGAAGATTTTTTTGGGGGAGAGGAGGGAGCTATACATATACATTTACATTGAGAAAGAAAAAAATCAGAACAAAAAGGGAAAAACTGTGAGAGGGAAAACAGCAGAAGAAAATAATAGTATATGTTGATTTACATTCAGTCTTCATAGTTCTCTCTTTGAATGAGGATGGCATTTTCCATCCAAAGTTTATTGGGATTGCCTTGGACTGAACTACTGAGAAAAGCCAAGTCTGTCATAGATAATCATCACCCATTCTCATTGTTACTATGTACAATGTATTCCTGGTTCTGCTTCTTTTACTCAGCATCAGTATAAATTTTTCCAGGCCTTTCTAAAATCATGAGTTGAGGATTAAAAGAAGAAAGAAGTTCAATAAGGAGGTAAAAAGAGGAGACATTCTAGGCAATCACGGTGGACAATGCAGAGGTCCAGAAATAAAGGGCTGATGGCGAAGCTTTTAAAGTCCAACAAAGAAATTTGATCCCTGACATCCCTTCCAGTTTTGTATCTCTGATTGCATATTATTAGAGGCCTTAAGAAACTGCTGAATTTATTGAGTAGGAGTTTGATATGGTCAGACCAAGGTTTAGCAAAGGATTACTTTAGAGGCAAAAGTGGAGCTACATTGGAGTGGGGGGGTGGAGAAGGGCGGATGGACGGAAATTAATAAAGCCAATACAGTATTCCAGGTGAGGGGTAACAAGATGGAAGGTGGGTGGTAGTGAAAGAAAGTGGATTCAGGAGATAGAAATGGCAGGTAGAAATGACTGCTTTTGGAAATTGATATGCTATATGGGGGTGAAGGATAATGTTGTTTTGGATATGCTTAGTGTGAGATAACGATGTGACTCCCAGTCTGAAGTATTGATGGTGGGGTGCTAGAGCCCAAGAGAGAGATTAGAGGAGAATGGGGAGGGAGATAGTGGCTTTTTTTTTTTTTTTTTTTTTTTTTGCATTAAGGGTTTAGTTGAAATGAGGGCCTCATAGCCAAAGTTTGTAGTTATCAAAATTTTGCAAATTATATTATTAGCATTAATGTGTTACTAAATCTGTTTTCTATTGAGTATTTTTGCTAATTAAATGTTTCCCCACTTTTTATTGATGTTATAGTTTTATTTTGAAATTTTGCTGTCAATTTGGGGGCATCAATTTTGGTAAAGTAAAAGATTAGAAATGAGAGGCAGTCTGGCATAATGGGTAGAGAGCTAAAAACCAGGAGAACTCAAGTTCAAGTTTTGCCTCTGTAACAACCTGGCAATTCATTTAACCTCTGAGTGCTTCAGGCCAGAGTTTCTTAAACTTTTTTTTACTTGCAACTCCTCTTCACCTGAAAAATTTCTACTTGACTCAGTCTCAAACCTGAGCTGAGGTATTTCTGGCATCATTTGTGTATGTTGTATGTTCAGAAATAAGGCTAACAGTGAAGTCTTGCAATTCCAGAAATACTTTGGATTCATTGCTCAGTTATTTTGAATTAAATTTTGGTCATTGCATTCAGAAACCTTTTATTGCCAAATATGGAGTCACAACCTGCTTTCTTCTAGGCAGTTTTTAAGATTGTCTTTCACACTGGTAGGCATTTCTTCACCTGGTTTTTCTGCACCAGTGAAAACACAGGTCTAATCCCTGTCCCTTCGAGGTAGAACATGATTTAAGTACAGAGTTTGTGTCAAATTGTTTCTTACTGCATATATATCTACTCATTGGTAGAAATGGAAGGGAATCCTTAATTATTTGTTATGGTTAATAACCAGGATTTCTGGAGCCCATTAACAGAAAAATTGATTTCTTTTCTTGCCTCTTCCTTATTACATCCCTGTCATTTCTTGTAATTGTCTTAGATGTTGATTTTTATTTTCTCCAAGTCTAAAAAGGAAAATTGAAGACCAGTAAATTTTTAAAGATTTTCAGATGTAAGACTGCATTCTAAATTCTAATTAAGCTTTTAAAGTAATTTCCTAGTTCCTTCATCTAAAGATAGATAATATACACACTTTTGCTAATAAAACCAATGTTGTCCTTATTTTGAGGGAAAGTGTGTATTTGCCCTAGATTTAAATTATACTCCAGATGTTGATATCAGCTGGGAATTGGACTGTGGTAAATTGTCTTTCAGACTTAAAATCCTGGAATTTTAGAGATAATCTAAATTGTTCCCTTCATGTTACAGATAAAGAAACTGAGGCTGAGATGAATTGAACCTCCTTAGGCAAAATTGGGACCTGATTCTCATGGCAGTATTGTTTACAAACTGTCCAGGATGAAATATTAACTTAATGGTAGTCACTTTGAAATTCTGCATTCTATACTAACCTTTCTCAAGTTTGCAACAATCTTCTTGACCTTTCTCCTGAGTCTGTTGCCTATTAATTGCTTTGTGTGAAATCCTTTTTTGTGGGCAACAAGGTGACAAAGTGGATGGATTAGATGTTCTGGCCCGTGATCTGGAATATGAGTTCATATTAATATTACCTATTAGCTATGTAATTCTGGCCAAATGACTCAATCCTGTTTGCCTCAGTTTTCTCATCTGTAAAATGAGCCAGAGAAAGAAATGGCAAACCATTCCAGCATCTTTGCCCATAAATAAATAAATAAATAAACAAACAAACAAACCCAAAAAGGGGCCTGAAGAGTTTGATACTACTAAGCAACCACTTTTTCTTTATCTCTGCTAAGCTTGTGTTAGCCAAGCTCTAGAGTAATGGTGTCAAAACTCAAAAAAGACCCCTGTGGACAGCAAATTGACTTAGAAAACCATAAATTGACATAATATTGACATTATTATGTGTTGTAGTTTTATTTATTTTGCTCATAAAATTTTTTTTGTCATTTCTTTTTTTTCCCTTTATTAAAGCTTTTTATTTGCAAAACATATGTATGGGTAATTCTTCAACATTGACCCTTACAAAGCTTTCCCCTAGTCCCCACCCCTTCCCTAGATGGCAACAAATCCACTACATGTTAATTATGTTAAAATACTTGACAAATCGAATATATGTATATATATTTCCACACTTATCTTGTTGTGCAAGAAAAATTTTATCTACAAGAAAAAAAAAATCTGAGAAAGGAAACACAATGCAATCAAACATCAATAGAGTTGCTCATAAATTTTTAAGCTACAGTTTTAATCTGATTGGGCCCCACCTGGGAAGTCCTGTGGGCCACACTTCTTTGGGACATTGCTCATTGCCGTTTGGAGGCTATATTCAAAAGGATGCAAAAATCATGTGGTCAGTAAACATTACAATAAAAAATTTTTTAATAATGCAAACTAGGAAATATACAAATCCTTTTTAAGTTAATATAAAATCTTCTGTTTTAATAGGTTTCACATACTTAGACTTTTCATTACATAGTTTTAATCTTTGTAGTTTATTGTTATAGGTGTTTTTCCCCCTTTGTACTATTTGACAGAGGATAGCCGTTTTCTTTATGCTCCTCATGTCATTACTTGGAAAAATTTTAAATTGATAGCTTTTTATGTCACCTTTATTGTTCAAATGTACTTAATTAAAAAAAAAAGATTTAAAAAGGAGGAAAAAAATGTTTGCCAAATTAACCAGCTTGTCAACCCAGTCTTGCATATATGCATTATCCCACTCTCATATATCCATCTCTTCTTCAAGGCCAGGCTTGACTAATATAATTTCACAGAATTTAGTTTAAATTATTTTGTTCTTTTTCTGTTTACATCATTGTGATTTATGTGTATGTGTTTTTCTGATTCTACTTACTTCATCTTAAATTAGTTTATATTGCTCTTCCTATACTTGTCAGAATTCTTTTATCTTCTTTATTGCTTACTTTATGTTGTATTCATTAGCACTTCTCAGGTGTCTATATAGAACCATATAGAGCCAGAAGTGACCGGATATGTCATCTAATCTAATTCGAACTTTTGGTTGGCCAAGTGATTTGCCAGAGTTCAGGGAATAAACAGCAAATTGAGATTCAAGACCTGTCAGCTTTTTTCTCTAGAATATTTCTCTATTAAAATTTGCCTTTTTCCCAACCAACAAATGGGGATAAATGGAAAAAAAAATATTTAATAAGCATTAATTGCCAGAGATAAAAATACAAAATTGAGTTAGTCTTTACATTCTATAGGGAGAGAAAACAACCAGAATAGTAACTAGGGAAAGGTATTTGGCTCTAAGGACATAGTAGGAATGGTGAAAGTAGCAATTAGTTAATTGATCTTTTCCAGAAAGTGTTGATGACAGTTCACCGAGGAAGAGGTTTAGAGTGCTTAGGTATGCAAACTAGGATTAAGTCAGACAATGGCAGGGGTGAAGAAATTTAGTCTTGCTTGGACCAGCTAGATTTTGTAACATCTTTACACCAACCAGAACAGCTAGGACCTAGAGACCTAGAGCACACAAATAGAAAGGGGGAAAACCAGTGTTTTGATCCCTGAAATCTGTATTAGTGGTTCATTTTTTTTTTCAGATGAAGAGTCGTCTGCTATTAATACAACTTCCTCTGGGAGATAGAGCAGTAATCTGTAGGTTATATTAGCATGGTGTTTTAAAGTTTACAAAGGATTTAACACCTTATTGAAAATTTATTTAGTCTAATCAAATGAGATTTTTGAAAAACATTTAATACAGTGTCTAGTAAGTAGTAAGTGTGTAATAAATGCTCTTCTCTTCCTTTCCCTCTAATTCCTTCCATCTTCATTTTTGAGAACTGCTTAGTGGAGAGAATTTGAGATTGGTGAGAGGAATGGGAGGGGCCATTTGACCTAAAAAGGAACAGCTTTCCTGTGAACTGCTCCTGAGCATTTAGTGTGGATGAGTGTTTCCTTATGTAGACAAGGTCCTGGACAATTTGAAGGAGGGAGGGAGGGAGGCAGAAAGCAGAAAGATTAGAAAAGATTTTTCCCTTCTCTGAATATCACTGGGTAGCTCAATAATTATTTGCTAGTGTTTGATTTGTATGTTCAGTTTATTTCCCTAAATATGAGGCCATATCTTTTACAATACAAAGGATCTAGTACATATTTAATAAATTTGTGTTGGCTGATTGGATCAGATAGGAAGAATAGAAACATAGCAGAGAAAACTAGCTGTAGATAGAGCTGGTATTGTTGTGGGCAAATCTTTTCTTAGTCTTTGAGGTAAAACTTGCAGGACAGTTGCTGCTTTGCTTTGACACAGGAGATATCTTTCAGGGAACCTCCCAACACAGACTTGGACCAAAAGATGGGAATGACCAAAATCTCTAGTGAGCTTTTTAGCTTTGGATCCCTTGTTTGTCATGGAATTGAGCTTTTCCAGGCTCATGATAAGAATAGACTGAATTGAATAATCAAAGTAATTTCACTTTTGGAACATGTAGGTCTGGATTCTCTTTATATAGTCCAAGATTTGTCCACCTAAAAAGTAACTCTTTAAATCAAAATAGGCTGGCCCCTCACTGCCCCAAAACTTTATTTATTTGTTTGTTTGTTTATTTGGCCATGGAAATTATTATTATTATTATTATTATTTTTATTATTATTTTTTTTTTTGCTGAGGCAATTGGGGATAAGTGACTTGCCCAGGGTCTGGAAATTAAAATTTAAAGAACCCATAAGACCTGCTTGGAAAAGTTAATGCTAAGAAACAGAATCATGGGGCAGCTAGGTGATGCAGTGGATAGAGTACCAGCCCTAAAGTCAAGGAGGACCTGAGTTCAAATACGACCTCAGGCACTTAACACTTCTGGTGTAACCCTGGGCAAGTCACTTAACCCTGATCACCTCAGTTTAAAAAAAGAGAGGGGGGGCAGCTAGGTGGCATAGTGGGTAGAGCACCAGCCCTGAATTCAGGAGTATCTGAGTTCAAATCTGGTCTCAGACACTCAACATGTCCTAGCTGTGTGACCCTGGGCAAGTCACTTAACCCCAATTGCCTCAGCAAAAAAAAGAAAAAAACTGAATCACTTCCATTTGAATTGTCTTAGGAAGATAGTAAGATTTTGAAGATCATCTGAAGGATAAGATACAAGACACTGATGTCCTTTCTCAAGCTGAAATGCCAAATATTCAGACTGCTGCAGAGAGCACAGCTCCAGTGGACTGGCCATGTAGCTCGAATGCTAAATGTACATTTGCCTAAATGACTATTTTTGGGAGAACTCACACAAAGTAGGGGCTCACACAGAAGTCAGAAGAAGTAATACAGGGACACTCTGAAAATTGATTATGAGACATGGGAGGGATGCTCCAGCAAGGCAAACACATCATCAAAAGCACTGTGCTCTGAGCAAAGCACAAATTTAGAGACATCTTTACTCCAGAGGTTCATATGGACTTTTTATGCTCAACCTGTAGTAGAGTCTTATGAGCTTATTGGTCTGATCAGCCACAGTTGAACAAGCATATTACCCATTTTGATCCTATTTGAACACAAAGGACAATGGCTTGAGTGCTTATTATAATGAACCTTAGATCTATGTAGCCCTATGGCTGTCCCAGAGAATGCTGAGAATCCCACAATTTATAGACCATCAGTAATCTTTAATTTTATTGCTGGTGCTCTAAACATGAATTCCTTGTTTAATGACCGAATGAACATATTGCTAGAGGAGCTGAATCATGTCAGACTTGACTTTTCTTGCAAAAATGAAACCTGAGGAATGAAGAAAATTGCAGCCAAAAGGAAGATGGTTCACAAGTACTCAGAGAGGCAGAGACAATGGTTTGCAATGTGGGTTTCATAATATTTTGTTGTTGGGTCATGTGGGACACCATGAGGTTTTCTTGGCATAGATATTGGAGTGGTTTGCCATTTCCTTTTCCAGTTTTTTTAAGTCAAGTCCAGTTAAGTGACTTTCCCACACAACTAGTACATGTCTAAGGTCATATTTGAACTCTGGTTTTTCTGACTCTAGGTTTAATGCTCTATCCACTGTACCATCTATATCCAGAGGCAAGAAGAAACATTTTATGGGATATTTGGTCAGCATGAATCAAAGTACTAATGTTAAGTTTTTACAAAAAGAACTTAAAAATATTTATAGTTTATATGTCAATGTCTATGCTGTGTTGAAGAAACTCTATGAAAAGTTTGATAGGGCCCTCCAAATCAATTCAACAGATACTTGGTATATTCAGTGTATGGGAATTAGGAGAAACATAGAAGGGAAAGCATGGTTTAGGAAGAAGGAATTAGACAGCTTAAAGACTTGGCACAGAACCCACACACCTCTATAACAGAATCATAGTTTCATAACTATGTGCTTCAAAAAAATAAATCATTAAGCACTTGGCATGTCAGATTGTGAACAGCACACAAAGTATGCAGCAGATTATATTTTTACAGAAAGAAAAATACTTGCTTTTGATGTTGTCCCTGTGTTCACTGTCCAGTCAAGTCATTGAATCATCAGAACTCAGATCAAAAACAAAATAAACAATGATGAGAAACAGATATGGTGCATGATTGAAATGATCACAGACTTAATGAATGTAAATTGTCATAATAAGGAGACCAAGAGTCCCTTTAGTTGGATATTTAACATAAGAGAAGAGTGACAAATGCCAATTATAACATGGGCTGTGATTTAAACTCATTTGTAATATGCAAATATGTTTTAAATGATTGCACATTTTTAATCTATATCTGATATTGCTTGCTGTGTTGGGGAGAGAGAAAAATTTGAAACACAAAAACATAAAAATGAATGTTGAAAACTATCTTGTATTACATGTATTTGGGGAAAAATACAATTGAGGGAAAAAATAAACTAATTTGTAAAACCTTTAGAAAAAAGCTGTTAGATGATTATATACTGTATCACGTCATAAAGCAGAGAGAAATAGAGGAAGGTTAAATCATTTTAAAGCATGGCAAGATCAGCTAAGCAGAATCATTCTAAGGGCATTCAAGGATGAAAGGAGGACTTTAAACAGGAGAAGAATGTCCAAAGATTTATAAAAATCATTTTAAAAAAACTTTCTAATGGCTAGCATTCATATAGTACCCTAAAATGTGCCTTATAAATATTAACCTCGTTTGATCTTCACAGTAACCCCTAGAGGTAAGTCCTTTTACTATCATCCCCATTTTATAAATGAAGAAACTGAGGAAGTTAATTTAAGGTTAAGTGACTTGTGCAGAGTCACACAGAATGAGGCCAGAGTCCCTCAAACTTGGTCTTCTTGACTGCAGTCTAGTGCTTTATCTTCCAAATCACCTATCTAGCTTCAAATTCAGGTCAGTGGAACCATACTTTTACCTTTTGCAGTCCTACAAATATTTAGAGAGGAGGTAGAAATAGTATTTAAGATTATAAAAATAGAAAAGTGTAATGACTTATTTAGATCTGGTCTGACTATCCCTAGAACCAAGTTCAAGGAATGAATAAACTCTTGTCTAGATTTATTTGGATGAACATTGTCCAGTAATATGTCTCTGGGTTCAGACCATATATGTAAACAGTGAGTTGGGTTTGAGAGTGAGTTGGATTGTTTTTTGGGAAATTTCAGAAGCCTTTTACTGACTTTTGAAAATAAAACCCCCCAAATTTCAATATTAACATATTACTAGTCTTGCTATATGACAGTGTGATGTGGAATAGTATTATTTCTGAAGAATTAAACATGAGAATCACCCAAAAGGCAGTGGAGAGGGTGTAGAGCAGGCTGGACCATGGAACAGCTGAGGAACTCTGAAGAAGAATTGAAGTTAAAAGATGTCATCGGTGAATACCACCTGAGGAAGAGAAGATGGACTGGCCACATAGCAAGAATGAGGTGTATGACAGGGGTCAGCTAGAGTTCTTTAGGGATATCCCAGTGATGCTGGGTGGCAAGTGAGGACCCTCTAGAACTTTGATTTGGTCCTCTGTTCAGCTTCTGGAGTCTATGGGCAAGAAACAGCTGGGTCGCACAATGGATAGAGTATCGGGCCTGGAGTCAGGAAGACTTGGGTTGAGTTCAAATATAGCTTCAAACACTAGCAATGTGTTTTTGGACAAATTACCTTTCCTGGTGCCTTAACTTTCCTTAACTGTAATACTGAAACAATAGCAGCCCTACTTCCCAAAGTTGTTGTGAGGATCAGATGCAGTAATAATTGTAAACTGCTTAGCACAGTGTCTGGCACCTAGTAAGTATTATCTTCCTTTTTTCCTGCCCCCTTTCCCTACTAGAGAGACTGTTATAAAAAGACAGCATAAGAAAGAATTTAGTTAGGCACAGTCTTTTGAGTTTCTAGTAGGTCATTTGGAGGGTGAAAAAGTAGGGACCTGAGCAGTGAGGTCTGGAACCACTGAAATTGAAAAGCCACATAAATGTCATTCTGTAAATCAAGGAATTAAATGTGAGGCTTGTCTTTGTAATTATTGTAAAAGTGATTATAATGCCTCTTTGCCTGCCATTCTTTGGTGGGATTGATCCATACTGGTAATTATTGAGAACGCTATTTTTTGAAATTGCTTTATTCAAGTAGAATCTGTTGAACCTAAATCCATGTACATTTCCTCTTGTTAATTTCTGCTTTTAGTTAGTGTCCACATTTGTTTAATACAGAATGCTTGTGTTCAGGAGAATTGGGCACTCACTGATAGTCCTCTTTCAGCAACCATGTATGGGTAAAGCTGTTCAGCTGTGTGCTCCTCCCTCTGTGATCTGAAGAGAATCTGTTCTGCTGAAGTCGCTGTTCCACTTTTCTGCTTTCTATATTTGTGCAGGAGCAGCAGCAGCAGCAGTCTTCTAGCTGGCGAGGCCTTGTGGCTGCCTGGTCGTGTGGGCCCATGCGCAGCTCCCACATCGCTCGATTCAGAGCCAAGACTTGCAGTCTTTGTCCTTTCTTGTATGCTTTCGTCCATTTGTCTGTCTGTGTGCTTATCTGTGGAGGACTGATTTTTCCAAGGGAAAGAGGTGTGACCTGTTTTGTCTTATTTCTTGTTTTGTCAGTTTTTAGCTCTAGAAAATATTTTAGGAGCTGGGAAGGAAGGGGAAGAAACATGTAATTATCTGCCTGTCCAAATGTACAAGGTTTGCTTGTAAAATGTATATAAAATATAGATATCTACCAGAGAAATTGGTCTTTGGACCCATTTTAAACAATTTTCATCAGAAGATTTTTACAGGTCAAAAGAACCCTTCCTCAGAAAGAAAGGCTGCTTTCCCTGTTTATAACATGTTTGGAAAGGGAGGGTTGTGGTTCTGTTAGAGTTGATTTCCTGCTCGGTTTAGGGTGAGATGACCTGTTGACCAAATATAATGCTGAGAAACAAATTGTATGAAATACCTTGTTTAAAAAATAGTTTATTGAATTGTATTTTATTCAGTTTTTCTGCTACTCTATTGCTCAACACTCTAATTTTCAAAATGTTTTTCTATGTAGTTATACTTTGATGTTCAAAAAATGCTTCTAGGTATTATCCCTAGATGAATTACCTTTAAAAACTTAGAGAAGAATGGTGTGGATGCTTGCCATCTCAAGGAAAACCTGATGTCGAATTGATATTTTAAATAAGACCTATGTTTTTCACTTTATTCTAAATAACCAAAAGAAATGTCAGCTGCATATTTAAGTTCTTCTTGGTTTTTCTTTGTGTTGTAGTTGACACTTTCCCCTTCCCCCCCACCTTCCAGTCTCAGAGATGTACTGTTGGGAACAGGCCTTCAGTGGAAAAGAGGTGGTTCTATCTATATTTATAGCCATGCCTGGATAGGAAAGGTTGATGGGCTTTTAAGTGCTGGATAAAAACACCTTCCTAGAGGCATCCTCTTTCCATGGAGGTAATGGTGCTGCTTCAGAGTGCCATGTAATCATTTGCTGATGTATTCTAGTTATGTTTAAAAACATCCTAGCCATCCTTTGAGTTTCTCCAAGTATGTATGTAAATCTATCTATACACTATAGTCTTAGGCACATAGTTGATAGGAACTAATTAATTTGTTGACTTAATTGATTTTGAAAAAACTGTTCTTAGAATAAATCAAATTCCTGCTTCATTTTTCCTGTCTTTAAGCTGTTGATTTCTTCGTGACATTTCTCCATCTGTAATATAAATCTTTTTATATTCCCTATGGGGAACTCATTGGAGATTACAACAGGAAGAAGCTTTATTGTTATGTAATATGAATCTTAGTTGAAAATAAAATGGTTAAATAATTTACCAAAAAGTGAATGCTTGTACTGAAATCTGTCAACCTCATTTGGCAATCAAGAATTATTTTGGTCTGTTAAATAGTCTGCCAGTACCTCCATGCCAAAAAGAGAAAATTGTTTTTGTCAAAGGAAAGCCATCCCATTTTGCAGGGAAAGGGGAGATGAACCAAGCATGTCTTTCTTTGTGTCTTTGAAGGTGTCATACATTATATTGTATACAAGTAGGTGCTCAATAAATTTGATAATTGAGTGACCAACCTGTAATACTTTGTAATTAATTTGAATTTTATACAGATGGATTATGCATTATTTAAATCATTACAAGAATGCATAAATGCTTTTGTTTACATTGGGGAAAAACCCATTAATTCGATTTATGTACACTACATATATTTTTTGAATTACCTGTGGTAATGATGAATATGGAAAGTGTGAAAATTTCAGTTACCAATTTTGGTATTCCTCATTAGTTTTTTGTTTTTGTTTTTTTACTAGAACTGCTGAAAGTACAATTGATTTCAGTTTCATTCTCTTTTTCTTAAATCTTTTCCACATTTTGCAGTACAGATGAAGAGTGAATTAGCTAAAAATGGCCTATGAGAGGGAGAGGACAAGCAAAGGACCCACATAAATAATAAACTGAATAATTAATTCCTATATTATGAAGTTGATAGTTTTGAATAACATGTTTTTGTAAACTGGAAGGTGTATTAGGTCTATAGATAAAGAATAGCTAGCTGTAGGAGGATTAGAAGGCATAGCTAGAAACTATTTTTATGATCAAAATGATGAAATAAACTAAAGATTTATGGGATTAACAGCAATTTAGAAGTAGTTGGTCAATTGATAGCATCTTCTTTCTGAACATCATAATTAATATTTGATTCTACCTTTCCTCTAATTGCTGATTGTGCAGTCTCATCTCCGTAACTATATTGTAAATTTATTGAGGGCAAATAAATACTGAAACTTCTTCCTTATGAATCTTTCACTAGGCATATGCTCACTCAAACTCTTGATTTAATGATTTTCTTCATTTTTAAGTTCTCATTTTACAAACCAAAATGAAATCAAAGCATTGAAAGTCTAAATGTGCTATGTGACTCCGGGAAGTCACTTAACCTCTATTGCCTCAGCAAAAAAAAAGAAAGAAAGAAAAGAAAAGAAAAAAGAAAGTTTAAATGTGGAGAATAAGAACAAGATTTAGAACAACTATGGCTTTAGTAATAAGTTGAAGGAAATACAGGAAAACATTAGTGGTTTTAAATTTTAAATATGAAATTTAAATATTTAAATATGAAATTTTTTAATTTTACATATGAAATAATTTTTAGAAAAGTGGTTTCAGAATGGGGTGAAAAGGGGTTAAAGGAATATAGTGATGCAAATTCATCCACCTTTTTTTTTATTATCATTAAATATCTAGTGCTTGATTGGGTTAGGATTGAATAATCCTCTCATTTTATTTGGTGGCAGTTAATCTGACTTTGTGTTGAATGATATATTTTTCCTTGACTAACTGAAGTGTATAATGATAGAGAGGAGGAGAGCTAAGGATCTCATGATGTTTTTGTTCTGCCTTGCACATAAAGCTTATAAATATGTGTAGTACAGATGGTAGAAATGTCATCACATTCTAGATACTGGGCTTCTGTTGTTTCTCATTTTGTAGAATTATGAAATGTAAGAACAGAAAGGGACTGAATAAAGTTTTCTATGTTTTATCCAAGCTGGACAAACCTCCTTAGAAAAGACCATACGGAACAATACTGCATGAATGCCCATGTGCATGTTTCCTTGCACTGAGGTGGTGTTAGGACAGATGGTACAAGTAGGGAAGCTGGCTGCTCAATCCAGGCTGATAGAGATGATGATGATTAGAAATGTAGGGTAGTGTGTAAGGGTTTTTTTTTTTTATGCTAGTCACTTACCTAAGTGGGAAAGGAGTCTGCTTATGTGGAGGTCAATGTAGGTGAGAGTGGGCTGACATTGACCATCAGATGATGGTGAATTCATAATGACATATAGGCTTGCATCAAATCTCACCTGGAGATTAGAAAGAAGGTTAGGGAGACCACATAATAAGGTGAAAAGGATTATTCTAAAGCCCCTAGATGTTGTCTGTTTGGAATCATGAAGTGAACCATCTTGAAGACATTTGAGACTTAAATTTTCTATTCACATTTGAAGCTATTTTGATTCCTTTTTGAGATTTTAGGCTAATAGCTATATTTGTAGGACTTGTTTTGACATGATGTGTCATCCTGGCCCTTGCCTTCCTTACTGGAATCCAGCTAATGTTCCATTCTGGCTGGTTGGAAAGGTTATTAGAAGAAAATGTACACAGAGCTAGATACATTTGTGTGATCAAAAATGTTGTTATTGAAGACAGCTTCCCTGTTTACAATGAGTGCTGCATGAACATGAGTTGAATGTCTGAGATAATTATGAAGGCAAGGTATAGTTATACAAATTACATTTGGGCTGCTGGTTAGCATACCAGCACTTGACTTGAAATACCTTGACATCCAAATTAAATTATCAGGGTTAGTAACCAGTATTTTTGAAGAGTAAATAACATGTCAAGCATGTAAAATAAATAAACCAACAACTGCCTAAAAGTAGCCATTTAATTGTTTTCTGTTTATTTATTATTTGTATTTCTTGCATCTAGTATAGAGCCTGGCACATAGTAGACATTTAATGAGTTTTGAATACCAAGTGTGATAATGTGTTTATATTCTGTGTAATTCTATTTCATCAATATGGGGACCCCTTCCACAGGTTCAAATTGCAGTCCATCTGTGCCTTCTTATTTTGTGTAATTCTTACTCATTCCTTTGTTTTTTGTAGAACCAGGTGGAGGAGAATCTCTACCCAATTGGACCTTTGGTCTTTTAAGATCAATATCATGGATGTCAGCTATCTTTGGGGGAAGGGGTTCTGTTATCCCTAACTTTTGCTACATGATCTGCCTACCTCTTTTTCTGCTCACAGAAATAATTTTTTTTTTTTTTAATGTCTAATGCACCACTAGTTTCAAACCTGTTTTGCATATCTTTTGCCCTTTGGGTCACCGACTTTGATTCTTTGGAGATAATCGTGTTTTTTTTTTTAAATTTTATTTTTAAATTAAAGCTTTTTATTTTAAAAATATATGTATAGTCTTCAACATTCATCCTTGCAAAACTTTGCATTCCAAATTTCTTCCCTCTCTTCCTCCCATCTCCTCCCCTAGATGGCAAGTAATTCAATATGTGTTAAATATGTGAAGTTCTTCTATACATATTTCCACAAACAATGTGCTTCACAAGAAAAATCAGATCAAAAAGGAAAAAATGAGAAAGAAAACAAAATGCAAGCAAACAACAACAAAAAGAGTGGAAGTACTATGTTGTGATATACACTCAGTTCCCACAGTTCTCTCTGGGTGCAAATGCTTCTCTTTATCACAATTGGAACTGGCCTGAATCTGGTGATCATATTTAAAAACAAACAAAACAACTATAAAAGCTTTTTATTTTTCAAAATACATGCAAAGATAGTTTTCAACATTCACCTTCAATTAATTAATTAATTAATTAATTTTTTATTAAGGCGTTTTATTTGTATAACATATGTATGGGTAGTTCCTCAGCATTGATCTTTACAAAGCTTTCCATTACAAATTTTATCCCCAGTCTCCTCCCCTCCCCTAGATGGCAGGAAGTCCACTACATGTTAATTATGTTGAAATGCTTGACAAGTTCAACATTCACCCTTGCAAAACTTTGTGTTCCAAATTTTTCTCCCTCCCTCCCCTTCTCCCACCTCCTCTAGACAGCAAACAATTTAATATAGGTTAAACACGTGCAGTTCTTCCTAAATATGTTCACATTTATCATACTACACAAGAAAAATCAGATTAAATGGGGAAAAATGAGGAAGAAAAAAACAAACAACAACAACAAAAGGTGAAAATATCATGCTGTGGTCACACTCAATCTCCATAACCCTCTTTGTATGTAGATGGCTCTTTCCATCACAAATCTATTGGAATTGCCTTGATTCACCTCATTGTTGAAAAAAGCCATGTCCAAGATGGTCATATTCTTAAATTTTTTTTAAATGTTTTTATCTTTCTTTTTTTAAATCAGTTTTCCTCACCTTGCTATTCCCACATCCAGGGAATCATTCCCTATAATTAATAAGAAAGAAAGAAAAATTAAGTACAGCTAACCAACACATTAGCTATTTTGGCAATGATGCACCATTCTGAAAGAGGGTTCCATCCATCACCTTTGAGAAATACTAAGGAAAGTGTAGATTTTAATGTTTTTTTTTTTCTCTAGAATGAACTCTGTCATTATAGTGACACTATTTAAGGGGAAGATGTCTTTTCTGTTTACAGAGCTGTAGTCATTTTGTATATTGTGCAGGCTTATTTCTCTTGCTATCTTTTCATGAATCTTCTCATGTTTCTCCACATTAAGTGCTTCTTATAGTAATAATCCATGATATTAGTATGTGGATTAGTGGAAAACATTTATGAAGCACTCCCCTATAGACTGAGGATTGTGCTAAGTGTTGGGAATACAAATACAAAAAGAAGACAATCCCTGACCTTGTTGTTCAGTTGTATCTGTAGGGACCCTGTACACCATAGCAGGCCTGTGTAATTCATGGGGTTTTCTCGGCAAAGATAGTGGAATGGTTTGCCATTTCTTTCTCTAGTAGATGTCCATGATCACAAAGCTACTAAGTGTCTGAGACCAGATTTAAACTCCATTCTTCCTAGCTAAAATCCAATGGATCACTTTATCCACTGAGTCATCTAGCTGCATTCCTTGACACAGAAAAACGTAATTTCTCATGGGGAAGACCAAATACTGAAAACGAATGGAGGCCTGGAAGTGTTTTAGGCAAGTGGAAGGAATGCTGATTGGACTCACTGAGGTTGCCTTTTTAAGAACTGCAGGAGTGATAGTATTGATTTGACTAATTTTTCCAGTTAGAAGTAGAAAGGGAAGAGGAATTGTATGTATATTGTGCCATGGGATGATGTCTGGGGAGCAGTAAGCAACATGATAGCTTTTTAGGTGTAAAGGACCATGCCTAAGTGCGAAGGGGTGGGTCAGTTCTCCGAAAGCCCTCACAGCTGTGAATCATAACAGACTTGAAGGAATTGCAAATCAGCCTTTACTGATACAGATGTTGGTTATGATTTGGGAATGGAATAAATCGGAGGCAGGAGGAAAAAGGGGAGGTCAGAAAATGCAAGTACCTCTCAGTCTTTTTGTATCATCATCATCATCCTCTCACATGAAGGGATCTATTCTACTGGTCAAAATTAGATGCCCAGTAGCCACTAGCAGGTTGCACCTGTAACTGTTAGGTACCATGAGTAAACATGTAAATGATGCTATCAATTTTGTTATATATAGGGCCTTTTTTTTTTTTTTTTAACTTCTTTAGGGTGCATGCCTAACAGCAGGAGGATATCTCATGTTTGCTTTGCAGTCATATGGCATTACTAAATGAATATGTTGAAAAGGGAAAGAAGGAAACAGGCATTTATTAAGTTCCTCATTTGATCTTTACTGCAGCTTTTCAAAATTATCTCCATTTCGCAGTTGAGAAACTGAAGCATAATTTTGTTTTCCTTCTTAGGTTGTTTTTTTTCCTTCTCTTTCTAGATCTGATGTTTCTTGTGCAGTAAGATAACTGTATAGATATGTATATATATATTGGATTTGTCATATAATTTATCATATTTAGCATGTATTAGATTACCTCTCATCTAGGGGTGGGGGGTGAGGGGAAGGAGGGGAAAAGCTTGGAACCAAAAAAAAAAGTTTTTGCAAAGGTCAATGTAGAAAAATCACTCATGTTTTGTAAATAAAAAGCTTTTAATAAAAAAAAAAAAAAGAGAGAGAGAGAGTGAGAGAGAGAAACTGAAGTATATTTGCCCCACATCACACAGTTAGTAAGTGCCTACAACTGAATTTGGATTCGGGCCTTTCTGTCTCAAACATTTTTTGTGTTAGGGAGCTGCTTATGATATGGATTCTGTAACCAAGTGTATTTACCTTAAACAAAGTTTATTCAGTGATACAGAAAAATCAATATTATATGGCCCTTACAGTAATTCTCTACATTATAGTTATTCTTGATTTTATTTCTAATATCAATATATTCAGATCATCACTTATTTGTCAAATAATGTCCCTGTGACTTGGTTCCAGGTCCCACCTGGGTTTTCAGGCAACTCACTATTAGTTTCTTTTATACCAGATTTGATCTGTTATAGGTATTTTGAGTAATAATTAATAATTACAAAATCTTTCAAAATATTAAGTTTTATAGAAATTCTTAATAAAAACCAAGATTGTGTGTTACTTTGAAATTTTATCACTTTTAAATCAGTGCTCTAGAAAAAATTGTCACATTGTGCCTACATGGGACTAACATATGGTATAGCTGAGATGAGTTGGAGAAGTGGGTTGAAATGAAAATGTAATTTGAGAGAGTCATATTTGGTGACTCATTGAATAAAACAGATCTGGCCTGATGGCAGGGCAGAGAGACTAACAATGCATCAAATTTGAGTCAGTAATATGGGAATATTAATGGAAGAGCCAAATAAGTATTAAATAGTTGTTTGTGACAAGGTAGCTTAGCAATTCAAATGGAGAGGCTACTAACCTTTTATGTTTTCTAAGTCCTTGCAACCATTTCTGTGTTTTGTGGAATGGAATTCCTTTTAATAAGTAGTCCTCTAATAGTAGAAGATCATTTGCTTCCTTTATCTACTTTGCCACCTCCCTTTTTAATAGAGATCATGAGCATTAGTGACTAAGCAAATTTTGAATTTTGAATACTTGGAATATTTTTCATTAATACAGAGTTTTAAAAGGAATATTTTGATGTTCCTTTGAGATAGAAGATATACTTCTTGATTGTGAAACCTGTTATAATGAATTAGTTGTATACTGTCTCAACTGAAGGAATGGTAATTCTGTTTGAGACAATTAAGCAAACTTGTTGGAGGGTTGGGTTTAGGAGTTTTGTTTAGATAAATTCTGAATAAATTAAAAAAGGAAAAAAAAAGCCCTGTTGTTAAACACTTAATTGTAAAGCCAGGTGCACTCCTCCCCCCCCCCAAAAAAAAAAAAGACGGTCCCTTCCTTGCCTCAAGGAATTAAGTTAGTGAAAAAGCAAGATAGTACTTGGAAGAGAGTACTAGTCAGAAAGAGGAGTGTTTGGTCAGAGAAGCCTTTGACTCCTAGTAATGATTGTTGAGATAAGTAGAGCTTTGTAGGGATAAACTTTTACAGAGGAGAGGGGATAGCTAAACGGCATTATTAGGAAATGAGTTGTCATTGGCAAAGAGAAGGGCCCAAGCTGACCTGAGTCTGGAGGTCTACAGAATTCTGGTCAGAAAACACAGAAGTCTCCCCCTTCACTCTTTACTACCCCACTCCCACCCCACCTCCCAAAAGAAAAAGTATAGCTCTGCCTTGTCTCTTTTGGTGGTTGCCGTTATCACAGCCATCCTGCACATCAACTCGTGTTGTCTGTTCTAGAGGAACAGGTGAGATTGAGATGTACTTTGTGACCTGTTCCTAGAAGTTAACTAGTGCTTATCTTCCTGATAGAGTGACCACTTGGTCACCTTGCTGATTGAAAATGGTAGGAAAATCTACTCAGACCTTTCCCTTTCTTTTCCCTAGGCTAAGAGGATAGTCAAAACATTCACTAAAACAAACAAACAACAACAACAACAACAACAAAAAACAGATTTATTCACAGAATAAACTAGTCCAAGGATAGTTAAGTAGGATACTTCAGGAGCTATAATATACTCTATTAGGAAATAATAGATTGTTTCATCCTGGAAAGTGATAAATACTCCTGAGTCTCTTGTACCCCTAGGATTTGGCCTTTTCTATCCAGTGCTGGCTGTCAAAGTTAATGGTGATGATCTTTTATTTTTTAAATAGCTTTTTATTTTTCCAAATGCATGCAAAATTGTTTTCAACATTCACCTTTTGCAAAACTTTGTGTTCCAAATTTTTCTCCCTTCCACAGACTGCAAGCCGTCCAGTGTAGGTTAAACATGTGCAATTCTTCTAAACATATTTCCATATTTGTCATTGCACAAGAAAAATCAGATCAAAAGGCTAAAGATATAAATGAGAAAAGTGAACAACAAAAAAGTGAAAATACTATACTTTGATCCATATTTAGTCTTCATAGTTCTTTTTCTAAGATGCAGGTGGCTCTTTCCATCACAAGTCTATTGAAATTGCCTTGAAGGTGATCTCTTTTATAAAGCCTTCAATGTTATAAAATTATAGGAGTTGAGTAGAAATGAGTAATTCTCTCATTCTTGGCCATGTTCAGTGAAGGTCTTTTACAGTTGCCTGTTCAACTGTCCAGCATAGGAAGATATGATCTTTCTTATGATGGACCTCAACATTTATTCTGTATTGTTTGCCTTTACATGTATGTGGATTATCAACTTTGTGGACTGTATTTCATCTCAATGTTGTTTTTTTCCCCCCTATCCTTTTGGTTTGTTGAACTTAAACTAGTTTTACTATCAACCAGAGGTTAATTAGTTAAATGCTCTGTTACAAATATACATACACACATTATGGAGCTAGATTTGGAAAGATCATATACCATTCTGAACTGTCTAGGTTATTGGGAATTTTCCCTTTGTAATTTAGATGCATTGTTACAAAAATCTGCCAAAAAAGTGACCACCTATTATTCGCAGTTTAGCTGCTTTAGTTAGATCTTAGATCTCAAGGGTCTTACTTTTCTTTTGGGGGAGGTGGAAGAGAGAGAGGAGGAGACAATTGAGGTTAAGTGACTTGCTTCATCTAGTAAGTGTCCCAGGCTAGATTTGAACTCCAGTCCTCTAGACTCCAGGGCCAGTGCTCTTTCCATTTTGCCACCTGTCTCTAGAGTTGTATTACTCTTACAGTATGCAGAATTTGTACTTCTGTTAATTAAATGTTATACTTTGTCCTTTTTTTTTTTTTTTCCTTTTTTCAGAAAGACTTGATTGATCAGGTTATATATAAATGAAGATCGACATAGTAAACCCTGGATATTCCCTCTCCATTGCTTGGCTTAAGAATACCATGGCAAATGAGAATAGTTGAATGAGTTCTATTCCTTTGTTGGCCAGTTAACTTTTTTTTCTTTTACAGCCAGTATTTTAATAATAGCAGTTTAATGTTATTATTTGTTAATGATGTGCTGCTATTTACAAAGATGTGCATCATTCTTTTATTTAAAGTTTTATTGCTTTCTTTTATTTAAATATCACAATGTGACCAAGAATTAATAATGCCTCCTAGCCACTCCTTTTATCTTCATAAGAAAGAAAAGCAACTAAACATATTTTAGGAGTGCAGTTACCAAGCCTTGCAGCATGTAAATGTCCTGTACCCATGATATATACCCTTCTAAGGAAGGGTGGGAGTTACATTTCTAATTTCTTGGGGGCAGGGAAAGAGAAAGGGGGAGGTTAGTTATAATAGAAAATAATTCTTTTCATTTCTATTATTGTAATCATTGTGCATATAATTTTCCTGGGTCTCTTTTTCTATCAGTTCTTTAAAATCTTCCCATGTTTCTTTGAGTTAATATTAGTCATTTATAACTGAAATATAAAAAACATGGATATTATTTGTTCAGGCATTCCCCAATCAGTGGTGTCTATTTTGTTTACCTGTGCTACTATGAAAAAATACTACCATGGCATTTAAGCTAAATATAAAATATATTTGATGAATAACCATAAAAATAATAATTAACATTTATTGATTCCTGTGTGCTAAGCATTGTGCTTAAACCCTTTACAATAATTATCTCAGGTCATCCTCAAAACAACCCTGGGAGTTAAATATTATTATCCTCATTTTTCAGATGAGGAAGCTGAAACACAGATTAAGGGACTGTCACATAGCTAGTGTCTGAAGCTAGATTTAAACTCTATTTTCTTATTGAAAACGAAATACTCTTAACTACTGTACCATTTCAGCTGTTTCTCAAGCAGAAGTGAACATTGCTCGTTATCTATATTGTTAGTCTGGTCATACATTGTGGGCCCTGGCTTTTCTGACAACACCCCTTTCTATTGCCCAAGGGCCCCTGGTTGATCTCTTGTTCAGTTCTAGGGTAAAATCAGTTTTGCATTAAATTTCTTGATAATTATTTGTTCTAGTACAAATTTCAGGATTTTTGCTGGAATAGGTGGTTGTATGGGAGTTGGGTGGCTTTTTCTCAGGGAGGTTTTTTGATAAGATTTCCCCCTGCTTCTTTAAGAGATCTGAATTAAAAAAAGTACTGCTTGATATTTTCTACTTGTAAAGCACATTGAGTATTAATTCTCCCTTAACAAATTAGCCTGAAACATGAAAATCAGTAAAGAAATTAGCTCTTGGCAGGCTGATTTCAGAAAAGAAAGATTTACATGAACTGATGCTAAGTGAAGTAAGTAGAAGCAAGAGAACATTGTACACAGCAACAAGATTATGTGATGATAACCATGATGAACATGACTCTTTTCAATAATGGGGGTGTTTCAAGGAAATTCCAATAGACTTGGGATGGAAAGAGCCATCTGCAGAGTGAGGAGACACTGGAGTCTGAATTTGGATCACAGCATAGTATTTTCACCTTTTGTTGTTTGTTTTCTTTCTTGTGGTTTTTCCCCCCTCTTTTGATCTGATTTTTCCTATGTAGCATGATAGATTTAGAAATATATTTAGAAGTATTATACATATTTAACTTATGTTGGATTACTTGCTATCTAGGGAAGGAGAAAAGTGGGTAAGAAAGGAAAAAATTTGAAACACAAAATTTTGAAAGTTTTAATATTGAAAACTATCTTTGCATGTGTTTTGAAAAATAAAAAGTTATTATTATTTTTTTCCTGAGGCAATTGGGGTTAAATGACTTGCCCAGGGTCACACAGCTAGGAAGTCTTACATGTTTGAAGTCACATTGAACTCAGGTCCTCCTGACTTCAAGACTGGTGCTCTATACACTGTGCAACCTAGCTGCCCAGCTATTATTGTTTTTATTTTTATTATTATTTTTAAAATGAATCACAAAAAACAAAGAAATTACCTCATCTTCATATCTATCCATATTGTCACAATTCTGTTCTTATTACTCCAATGAATGTCTTTTTAAAAAGTCTTTTATATTTTCTATAGTAGAATTTATTGTCCCTTTGTAGTGTTAAGTTGTTCTTTACTTTCATCAGAGTAGGCTGGGAATAGAGAGCAGCATCAGATGTATTGCTGTTAATAGTTAATGTGAACACAAATTTGTGGGATTTCTAGATCCTTAGCCATAAGAGCTTTGTTTTTAACATTACTGGACATATTGGTTTTGTGGTTTCTCAGTTTGCTTTTTACCTTCTATTAACTTTTCCATCTTAAGATTTCTTTGGTTTCTGTGGTATACCACTAACTCTGGAGTCTCTGAAATTCATTTACTTAGGCAAGAACTCAATTTCTGTCTAGAGGACTCAGGAAAGTTGCACTAAGATATTCCAAATAATATCATTAGTAACACCATGTTTTTAATATTATTCTTAATTCTTAAAAGAGAGTTTTTCAGATTGCTACAAGTAGGTGTGTAAGCTAGCAGTTACATGATGGGGATTCAAAAGGATTGTGGATTCTTAGTTTTTGACAGAATAGTTTCAGACAGTTTCCTAAACTCCTTGCTTCCTTTTTATATTAATTTATTGATTTATTTGTGATTATACTTTGATATATCAGGTGGTATTATATATTCCCAGGAGAGTGAAATGTTTCATTTTTCTTATCCTTTGCCATGATAGTGAAAGGCCTTTCCTTCAAAAGGAAACAATATGTGTGAAACATGGGGTTGTAATGTCAAAAGTGCTTTGTTGGAAATGGAAAGTTTACTCACTGTTATTTGTTTTCTTTGTTTTCTAGAGTGAAGACAAATCCAGAGAAGAAAGGTGTGAAACCATAGGTAAGCACCTGATTGAGGTTTTCCTATTGAATAATTCCCAGTTTGAACATTACATAGGAAAACTGACTTCAGAAAGACGAAGCTTTCCTCTTTTTTTATCTTAAGACATTTGAACATTTTCTTTTATGCCTGATGATATTAGGAAGCATTTTCTTGACTGGTTTTCTTTTTCTTTGAAGTGAAACTATACACTGCCTGGCACATAGGAAGTGCTATGTTAATGATTATTCCCTTGTTCTTCCCTTTTCCCAAAAGACCTTTAAGCAAAGAACAGTGGGGCCCCTTGCTAGGCATATTGTAAAAGGTATTCTCCTTCAGCTTAAATTGGATGGCCTCTCCAGTTTCCTTTTCTGATTGTCACCCGAGTTCTAGATGGCCCCAAAGGGCACAACTAGGAGCAGTAGTGGCAGAGAGGAACTTAGTCTTGAGGTACAGAAAACCTCTTGATGATAAGAACTATTCACAAGGAGATGTTCTTCAGGGATGTTTGCTTCTTTTACAGGTCTTCAGTCAAAGATATAGAAATACATTCCCCACATTACAGAATGGAGATTTCATGTATGTTATGGATTAGACTCTCTGAGATCACTTAAAAAAATTTATGGATCTTTGTGATCTTTTCATTTCTGACTATATTTTTAGCTCTGTGAGCATCAAATAGATCCATCGATTCTCCAGCTTTTTGTTATATTTTTTGTCTTCTGAGACCTTCTTAGTTTCTTAGAGTGTTATTCCTCAATTTTTTTTTCCTCAACTAATTTCTTATTTATACTTGATTTAAAAATTGACTTTTTGAACCTCTCTTCTCATTGGGCCTATTTTTCCTTTTGGAAAAAATAAAAGATGCCTTTTATTTGACCTCTCCCTTTAGCTTTGCTTCTAATTTTATTTGTTCCTTTGTTTCTCTGGGCCTCTTTGATTTTGGCTTTTTATTTTTTTCAGTCTTGACAGGCACCCTGTTAAGTTTTCTCCTAAGGAACTTCCTATAAATTGGTTCAACTATAGCTTTCAGTTTTTCCCATTTCTGCAATTATGTTCCTTTTTCTAAGATTGAACAGTTGTGACAGATATCTCTGGTTTTCCCACTTCTACTTAGATTTTGAATTAATAGACTCAAACATTAGTGAGGCAGCTTGGGAGTAGTAGTGGCTTGGAGGTAGGAAGATCTGAGTTTAGGTCCTGTCTCTAATTTATGCTGATGGTTTTACTGGACAACTCTCTCTTTGTGTTCCAGGTATTTCTAAGACCGAGTTGCACCATAAGTGCAGATTTGCATTGGTAGAGAGAGTTTTCTGATCAAGAATTCTTCTATCCTTGAAATCCCAGGACAGGCTGGCTCTTCACTTTGTAAATCCCGCCCCTCCCCCCATGTGTGCAGTATTTGTGCTAGAAAAGTTTTGCTCTAGCCTCCAGAGTTTTATAAGTGAGGGAAATAGGTTTTTGTATATGTTCACTTCTCTCCTGATACCACCAGCCAAAATCATCATCTGCAGGAATGGTTTTAAAGCTTGCCTTAAGTTTCCCCCTTGTGCATCCATTCTCCATTTAGCTTTCCCAGTGATCTGAAAACATAGATCTCAGCAAGTCACAGTTCTTCCCTCCCCTCCTTTTCAGTAAATTCTAGTGGCTTCTTTTCTGTCCCTAAAATAAAATATAAAATCCTCTGACTTTCACATCTCTTCAGAAACTGTATCCCCACCCTTCTTTCCAGTCTTCTTATGCTTTACTTTGTCATCCTATGAGATTGGTTTCCTGGTTGGTCTGTACACAGGACCACTCCCATCTTCCATGGAGGTGCATTCTCCCTGGCTGTGTACCCCAGGCCAAGAATTCTTTCTCTCTTGCTCTCTAACTCTGGGACTCCCTGGCTTCCTTCAGATTCCACTGGAAACAAGAAGTATCTTTGATCCTCCCTTATGCTTTGTACCTTCTCTTTAGTGATTGGCTCCAGTTTATCCTATATATGGATCTCCTTCGCATGTATCAGTTTGCATCTTGCTGACTTCTTTGATCTGTGAGCTCCTGGAGGACAGGCACTCGTTTTGGTCTTTGCATCCCTAACTGTTGTTAGTGTTGGTGTCTGGCATGTCGTAGACATGGTTACTGGCCAAGCTAAATTAATAATCCTGTTCTCTTTACATTATATGATGCTGAATGTAGCTTGTTAAGTTCAAAGAGTATTTTATGCACATTATCTCCTAACTGTATGTGAACTAGGTGCTATTATTTCCTATCACAGCCTGGAGGGCTGTGATAGGTTAAGTGACTTACCCAGGTCATACAATCAGTAAGTGATAGAATGAAGCAGGATTTGACTTTATCCACCATTCTTTCCATTTTAATTTTTTTAAAAAATATTGTGTGGGGCAGCTAGGTGGCGCAGTGGATAGAGTACCAGCTCTTAAGTGAGGAGGACCTGAGTTCAAATTTGGTCTCAGACACTCAACATTCCCTAGCTGTGTGACCCTGGGCAAGTCACTTAACCCCAATTGCCTCAGCAAAAAAAAAAAAAAAAAAAAAATTGTGAGAGAAAGGTTTTTGGTAAACAGTGAGTACTTTGTATTTACTGTACTATTTATAACTGGTTGGTTGTTGTCCTTTGTTCTCAAAGAGGACCAAAATGACATTACTATGTTAGAATTGAGTCACAGTGTATCCGGCTGTGGCAAATCAGACCAATACAAGCTCAGAATGCTCAGCCACAGATCGGACACAAATAGCCCAGGTGAACATTTGGGGTAGCTTCTCTCATTTTGCGTATTTTATGTTTCCTTTAGGGTAATTCACTTCTGCTTTGCTTATAGAGCACAGTCTCTTCTTTAATGAGGGCAGTCCTGTGCCAGTGTTTCCCACGTCATACAATTGATTCTAAAGTTCTTGAGAGATACTTTGAGAGTGTCCTTGTATCGCTTCTTCACCTTGTGAATGATTGCCCTTTGTGAATTCTTCATAAAATAATTTTTTTTTTTGCAAATATACATTTGGCATTCAAACAATGTGGCCAGCCCAACAGAGTTGTGTTCTCTGTAGTAGAGTTGGAATGCTTAGCTAGCAGTTTAGTTCGAGAAAGGACTTCAGTGTCTGGTATCTTATCCTGCCAGGTGATCTTTAGAATCTTCCTAAGACAATTCAGATGGAAGCAATTCAGTTTCTTGATGCACAGGCTAAATCACAGAGAAAAGATATATTTTATAAAATGCTTTTCTTGTACTTTAACACTGGTAGTTCACATCCAAGTGCCTTCAATTTGACACCTACTTTCCTTAAAATAACTCCAGTAAAACTTGTTTATTTTTATTTATGCAGTTTGGTTTATTATTTGCAAAATAATATTTTTTTCCCCTTTTGGGAGGCAATTGGGTTTAAGTGACTTGCTCAGGGTCACATAGCTAGTGTCAAGTGTCTGAAGCTGGATTTGAATTCAGTCTTCTTGTCTTCAGGGCCAGTATTCTATCTGCTGTACAAGATTTGCATTCAAAATCTCCCTCTTCTGCTCTTTTCTCCCTATGAACTTTACATTGTAACAAATATTAAAATATATAGAAAATAAATAGCAGAACCAAGCAAAGCAGGACATTAACAATATCTCAAAGCGTGTATGTGGTTTCATATTCATTGTCTTTTATTTCTGCCATGAAAGGAGAGAGGTACATTTTCTCTACTGTAGCAATTAGTTTCTTTTTATTATCCTATTTACATTACTGTGGTCATTGTGGTCATTGTTTACTTGGTTCTGCTTATTCTGTATCGGTGCTTATGAACCTTGTCATACTTTTTGAATTGTTGTGGTTCTTTTCTGTAATTATGCAGCAACATTTCATTACATTCATGAAACACAATTTGTTTAATCTATCCTCCACTTGAATGAAATTCACTTTGTTTCAATTGTCTGCTGCTACAGAAGGTCTGCTGTGACTATTTTGATATAAATAAGAACATTGTATCTTTTACTTTCTTACTTTCTGTTTCTGTGATCTCTGACTTCCCTCCCTTCCTCTCTTCCCTTTTAACCTCCCTTTTTTCTTGTGTTCCCACTTGCTTTTTAAAATGGACATACCAGTTTATAACCATGTGGCTGTCCTCACAGAACCTTCCTGATATTGACTGTCCTCATCTTCCAACATTTTTGACAGGTTGCTCCGTGGGAGGTTTGATTTCTATTTCTCTTTTTAGTGATGTTTTGGAGCAATCTTTCAGTGGTGGTTGATGTTAGCAGTTTTTTGTTTGTTTGTGAGAGCTGTTTTTCATCTTTTCACCACTTCTCCCTTAGGGTGTAGAGTACCTTGGTCTCTTGTATTTCAATTAATAGTCTTTTTTTATTATTATTTAATATCAAACCCTTATCAAAGATAAAGTTATAATTGATCTTAGATATATTTTGTGATGCTTTGCCGATGTTTTTATTTCCTAAACACTTTATCAAACACTTTTGTGTTCAGATACTCAAGATCCTAGCATATAGGTTTAGGTTTTAAAAGCCATGTAGTATTTTTTTTTAGTAACAAATGAATTTTTATAGCAGGATAAAAGTTGCCCACTGGACAATTGATTTTAGAAAGCTTACTATAGCTAATGTAAAATTAAGCCAAAGGCCTTTTCTCCCAACTTTGGCTTAAGGTTTAAACATATAATATTTGCCACTTTAATTTTCTCTATGCATGTATATAAGGGAAAGCTTTCTCATTCATTTAATAGTGTTTATTCCTGCATGCTCACTGCTGATCCTGAGCTATTTGGCATCTGGATAATTGCTTTTTTCCACAGTATTTTCATGTTGAATTTACTAATAAGTGAACCAAACAATTCTCTATAGAAAGGGTCCAGTATTACTCTTTGTAGAAAGGAAATTAGGGCAAAAAAAAGTAATTTGGTCAATAATATACTTGATGATGATAGGATTTACTATCTGCTGTCTCCCAAACAGGATTATAAAATGTGCATGGGGGGAAAAGGGCAAATAACTTGGCTTTATGATTCTAACTTTCTCCTGATCCATTATTGTTTAACTTTGATCATGATCCAGACTGGTGCTAGGATGTGGTATTTATGTTCTTTCTAAACAGTTTCTAAATACGTGAATATGTGAGCCAGAAAGCTCTAGAAATGCGCCTCTTCCCCAACAAAAAACCAAACCAACAAGTTGGAATAGTTTACTATGTCTCTCAGTTTGCACTAGGAAGAATTGTAAATATCAGACTCACCTTGCCTTCTCAGTAGGTCAGCCTTATGCTTTTAAAGTAACCTCAAATCCTTAAAAGGTTTCCTATTTTCTTTTTTAAGACAGAACAGAAAGGCCTTTGATAGAAATCTGGAGTGAAATGTGGTGTGTTTGTTATAGCCGAGAGATAGTGTAAGAAGTAATGTAATTCTGGCTGTAGAGTACAATGCCAAGGGAAACTCCAGGTAAACATAGAAAGGAGCCTGCAGAGTTCCACAGTGCCCTGTTGGACACTGTTGCTTTAAGTCACTGCTGAAATGTTGCAGTCTTTGCTGCTTGGAGGACTATAGAACAGAAACGGAACATCACATCTGCCGGATTCAGACAGTTATCTCTGCTGCTGAGCCATACTAGAATTTATATGTTCTACACATCTCGGTTTTAACATCACTCATTGAACCTCTTTGATCTTGAGGCTCTATGCCTCCCCCCCCCCAAGTTATTGATATGTTTATATGTAGAAGGTTTTTTGGTTGTTGTTTTTAAATTAAGGCCATCCACATAATTGAATAAATATTAAGAAACTTTTAAAAACAAAAATCTAATGTTGACTTTATGCCTCACCAATCTTTCAGAACCAAGGGTTTTTGAAAACTGTCATTTACTGATAAAACAGAGAGATGCAATCATCCTCCTTTTCCCAAATGGGTCTTTGTCCCTACTTTCAGAAGCATATAGTTGAATCATTTAGGTGGGAGGATCACAGATTCACAGGAAGGGAAGTAAGATGCCATCTGATCCAATCCTCTCCTTTTTCAAATGGAGAAACACTCCGATTGAGAAGTAGTTTCCTATGGATCCACAGGTAGCATGGGGCAGGATTCCAGCTCAACCCTCAGGGCTCCGGATACACCGGAATTTTACTGCTTCTGTGAGTTGGAGGAAGTGTTGTGACTGACTGGGAACACTTTCCAACTTGGGGGGGGGGGGACGGACAGAGCAGGGTGTTTGCTTTGGGCCTTTTTATTTACTTGAGTCACTGGAATACTTAAAGGATTTAAAGGATCTGTGATTTCATTAGTGTAGTTACTCCCTTAACCTTAAGTGATAGTCCTCCTGAGTTGTTAGGAATTGAAAAAAAATTAGTTGATTTGTTGGCTAGCCTCATGGTGCTGTCTTTCCAAGGAGCCAAATCAGTGCTCAGGAAAGAATCCACTGTTGAACTGCTTGAAGGAGTCAATTAGGCAGGAACTGCAAGGATTTCTTTTTTTCTTTCTTTTTTTTTTTTTTTAAAGAACTTAGGGTCACCTCTGCACCATGATATGAGGCATTAGAACTTTTGTGGAGGATTACCATATATGGCAACGCTCTATCACCATATATAGTAGTTAGCACTATACCCATTGTTAGCCAATTTAGATAGGGGCTGTGTTTGTAACTCAACTTAAAACAGCCAGAATTCTTCCTCTGTAAAATATTTGAAGATGTAACAACTCATAATGATGAGATTATTGGTTCAGGTAATCCCATGCTTTGGGGGACTTTGGGAACTGATGTTTAGGGGCAGGAGTTTGGGGAATGAGAAACAAGTTTGTGTTTCTTCCACTCTGTCACCCATTGCTATCTTCATGGATCTGACACTGTTTATCTGACAGTGCACTTAGTACTGCTTTGCCAGGGAAAACCACACAAAACAAGCCTCCTGCATCAGCACTTTCATTGTGTGGAGAGCGGAGCCTCCTTTTACATGGTTACAGCCCCTTTTTAATCCATTACTCTCTTGCTCCTTTCCCATCCCAGCCTGTCTCTGTGTCATTTACTGCTGGTCTCCCTGAGCTTCTTCTGCTCTTTCCAGTTTGTTGTTGTTGTGAGACTCAGGAGTCTTTAGTTTTATATATTTGTTGGTCAGACAAGTATAATAAGAAGAGTGAGGTGATGGCTGCATTTAAGTTGGATTTCCTTCCAGAAATGATGGTGGATCATTGCTCTTTGAATGCCAGTCCTGTGTAAGTATTTTTGTTTTGTGGTCTGATTTTTATTGTAAGCAGATAGAACGGATTGTTTTTTCCTTTTCTTATTTGCCTAAACTGATCTCTTCCCGAATGTTAAAGAATTGGAATGAGGAGAGAGAAAAGATTAACCCTTTAAAAATAGTTATTTTTGGATCCACAGATGGTTTTCTTTTTAGTAAATGTTACCTGGGCCCAAGTGGTTTTTTTAATAGTGTGCTTCATAGAGCTCTAACCCTACCAGCTAAATGATTCTAGTTTCTGCAGACTTTCCCTATGACAACAAAGTATTTTTAAACTATAGCTCTGTCTTGTGCTGATTGTATAATATTACATGATACTTTGGAACTTAATGACTATTTTTTTAAGTAGCTGTAAGAAGCCTATTACAGTGGATGCTAGGAAGTAGTTCATGTCTAGTGCAGGTCGGTGCATTCCTCCTCAGCTTACATTAAAATTTAAAACTTTCACTTGAGGAGCCTGTGTCAAATGATGACCAGATAGTTGAAATTATAATTCTTAATGGAGCAGAAGGTGCACAAGTGAATTCTGATCAAGAAAAAAAATTATCTTTTAATTGATAATGCCAGAAGTGACTACAGGGTGAATACTTAGAAGTAGAGAAAAGGTTTTAAGTTGTTTAAAAGGAAGAAAAACAGTCTTTATTAGTATTGTATAAAGGACACATTTCTAGCACTCTCTCATTTGTCTTAATTAGTCACTGAGGCACATGTAGCCTGTTATTTAAAACTGGAAATTTTCAACTACCAGATAGAAAGAACATTGTTCAGATAGCAGATGATATTGAGTTCAGGTCTTATAATTCACACTAGTGGTCTGAAGTCAAATTGGTTGTGGCCTGTTATCACTATAAGAACCAAATCCTTTATTTGGGAAAGGAAAACTTGCATGATGGTTTGGGGGACTTCTGAGTAAGAGGGACTTGTTCTCTCTTTCTTAAAGCTTTTTATTTTTAAAACATGTGTTTGGATAATTTTTCAACATTGACCCTTCACAAAACCTTGTGTTCCAAATTCCTCCCCCTCCCCTAGATTGCAAGCAATCCAATATATGTTGAAAATATGTGTTAAATCATACACACACACACACACACACACACACACACACACACACACACACACA
>JAJPUD010006822.1:54072-66683 GCA_023553655.1 Myrmecobius fasciatus
GTGTGTGTGTGTGTGTGTGTGTGTGTGTGTGTGTGTGTGTGTGTGTGAGACAGACAGACAGATGAGTCTTGGGGCCTATGACTTGATATGAAGGCTTTATGGCCAGCCCATATTCTAGTGTGCCACTCATTCAGGTAATAAAAATAATGGACCTGAAGATATATTACGGGATCTTTTTATGAATAGATCATGGCTCCAGCTGGAGTTTTCTCTTGATAATGTTCCCCCTCCCCATCCACTGTTGTTGTTCAGTGGTGCTCAGCTCTTTTGTGATCCCATTTGTGGTTTGCTTGGCAGAGGTACTAGGGTGGTTTGCCATTTCCTTCTCCAGCTTATTTTATAATGAGAAAATGGGAGGCAAACAGGATTAAGTGACTTACTCAGGGTCATACTATTAGGAAGAATCTTGATTTGAACTCAGGAACAGGATCTGGCCATGTTGCATCACCTAGCTATCCTTCCCTATTTATAGTTTTCCTAATTGACTTATTAGTGGTAAATGATTTTCTCTCCTTTCAGCTTCTCCCCCTGCCTGGATTTATTGGGTTATGGGAAGCATACTCCTTGTGACAAATGTATAGTCAAGCAAAACAAAACATATTCCCTCTTTGGCAGTGTCTAACCTTTTTCATTCTTCATCTTAAACCCTCTATCAGGTATGGTCCTCTGGAGTTTTTGGATAATAATTTCATTGATGATAGTTCTTAAGACTTTCAAAAGTTGTTTTTCTTTACTGTGTTGTTAAAGTTTGTTCTCCTGTTCACTTTATTCTGCTTCAACTTATACTACTCTTCCCAGGGTTCTCTGAAATAATCCTTATAGTCCCCAAATATTCCATTATATTCTTATATTATAATTTATTCAGCCATTCTCTAATTGTTGGGTAGTCCTTAGTTTCTCTTTCATGACTAAACAAGTGATAGAGATGAAAAAGAACCACTTTATAAATATTGTACAGAAGAATCCTTTTCATCTTTCTTTGAGGGATAGACCTGGTAGTGGTATTGAGTTAAAGAGTGCAATAGGTGATTGATTTGGGAACATAGTTCCAAATTGCTGTCCAAAATGGCTGAACCAATTGGGAACCCTAGCAACCCTACCAGATTTGTAGTCCTGTTTTCTTATAGCCCCTTTCACACTTGTTCCTTTTTGTGTCTGTCAATTGCCAATCCAATAGTATGAGTTGCTTAAATTACTTTATAATTTAAGGCATTTCCCCTCCTTTGATTGCTTATATTTCTTCCCTTGAAAACTACTTGTTCATATCCTTTGGGTGTTAATTGGTTATAAAATGGTTTTTATTCTTAAAATTTTTCATCAATTCTTTATAGATCTTGGAAATGAGGCCTTTATCAGAGAATCTTGCTGCAATTTTTTTTTTCTCCCAGTTAACTGTTTCCCTTCTAATTTTAGCTGTATTCATTATGTTTATGGAGAATTAAAAAATTTAATTTCTTTCTATGCCAGGCTCTGTGCTAAGTGCTAGGTATACAAGATGCAAAAAACAGAGCTTGCTTTCAAGGAGATCACAGCCTGATGGAGAGAATACAGCATGCAAATGTGTGCACAGGCATGCACACGTGTGTGTGTGTGTGTGTGTCTGTGTGTGTGTGTGTGTCTGTGTGTATTTGTGGTCTTTATCCCTCATTAGGGCAAGAGCTTTTCTTCTTTCTTGTAGTTTACTTTTTACAGTGTTTCTTTTCCTTTGGTTATATAATTCAGCTTTTAGCTGAAGTTCTTACATTAATAAAAACATAGGTTCTGCATATAATGCATTTGACTTTTTCAAGGTCCTTTAAGATCTGTGATCTCATTTTCTTTTCTTAGACTTCTTGTGATATAAAGGGGACCAGGTGGAATCCTTTTATTTTAGCTAATGCTGGAGAAAATAATGAGATCAAATATTATTAATTGGTTTTTCATATCATGTAACCCCTTGGGCAATCTGAAGCCTGTGGATTTCTTTTTCTCAGAATAATATTTTTAAATGGGCAGCTAGGTAATATACCAGATAGAGTGTCAGATCTGAGTCTCACCTCATACATGTAGTATGTGATTCTGGGCAAGTAATTTAATCTCTGGTTGCCTCAGTTTTTTATTTGTAAAATGGGGATAATGATAGTACTTACATTGAAATGGGCTTGTGAGGATCAAATGAGAATAATTGTAATGTTCTTAGCACAATTCTTGGCACATAAGTGCTATATTATAGAATGGGTATAGAATAATTAGCTATCATTACTTGCTATTAAATGCTTAAAATAAAATAAATAGGTTTCTAAACAAAGCCAGTTATATTTAAGTAGTTGCTAAGATTTTTTTTTTTTTAAACAAATTCACAACCCTTGGGTTAAGAATTCGAGCACAGGGACAGCTAGGTGGCACAGTGGATAGAGCACCAGCCCTGAAGTCAGGAGGACCTGAGTTCAAATCTGATCCCAGACACTTAACATTCACTAGCTGTGTGACTCTGGGCAAATCACTTAACCCCAATTGCCTCAGCAAAAAGCAAAAAAAAAAAAAAAAAAAAAAAAAAATTCGAGCGCAACATCATTCAGCTAAAAAGAACTTTCAAACCTTGTTCTACAGATGAGGAAACTGAGGCACTGAGTAGTTTTGGTTGGTCCAGAGTCACACAATTAGTAAATAATCCTCTGTTTCCAAATCAGCTGTTCTTTAAATATATATATATATATATATACACACACACACACACATACACACACACACACACACACACACACATATATATATATATATTTATATTTACTGGCCTATCCCTATTCCTTCTCTCCCATCTTATATAATAAATCTCTAGCCTGTCATCAGTAAGTGGTAGTTTGCTTCATTAATAGTCTTCTGTATTTGAGGTTGGTCATTGCATTGATCAGGATTCTTAGGTCTTTACCAAAAAAAAAAAAAGACAAAAAAACCCTGCCTTTTCAGTAGTAGTTGCATAAATTGTTCTCTTGCTTCTCTTTACTTCATTCAACATGGGTTCATCCAAGTTTTCTCAGGTTTCTCTGAAGGTTAAGACAACAAACATTTGTCATTTTGCTTGTGATCTTTCAAACACTGTACTGTAAACACTTTGTATGCCAAGAAAGGCAAACAAGTTTTTTTTCTCAAGTATTCATGATATGGAAAGGGAAGACAACATAAAAACGACTATGTCCTCACAAAATCTAGATAGATTGGAGATCCTCTCAGAGGACCATCTCTAGCATTAAGGCTAGGATTTTTAGCTGAGGCTTGAAGGGAACCTAGATATTAAAAGAGAAAGGAGGGAAATCTGGGCTTGGGGAGGGGGGGAAGTAGGGGGATAGTTAGAGATGTCCAGAGTTGGAGCTAGAGCACCTTGTTTGGAGAATAGTCCAGTGGCCAAAGTCATTGAATTGCAGGATATGTTGAGAGGGAAGAAGGTGGAAGATGATGGAAATGGGGGAGCAACTAGTTTAGGAAGAACTTGAAAAGCCAAACAAGAATTATAATTTGTTACAGGTATACTGCTTATCCACAAAGAAGTTGTAGTTTATAAAACACATTTTTAATAGTGTAACTTAACAATGACAATTCTCACATTTCTATAAGTGCTGTAAACTTTACAGTATATTTTCTTATCTAGTTTCATATGTATTTTTCTCTTTCTGTGATAGTGTGTATCTAGAAATGTTCATTTTAGTTAAAGTGACGTTAAGTTGAGGCTTTTAAAAATAGACCAAAAAAGTTCTTTAAAAGAGAAAGATGGTGGTGCTCTGTCTTGGCCAGATCCCAGATAGAACATCATGTTACCTTCTGGGTATAATGTTTTAGGAAAGACAATGATAAGCTGTAAATATCTCTGTGAAAGCATTCACAATGTTAAACCATTTAGGAGATGAGCCTTGAGATCATAGTACATCATAGATCTGCCTAAAGGAACTAAGGAGGCTCCCATGATGGCTGTCTTGGTTTGAACTGTGGTCCCTTCATCATCTTGGCCCTTGGGGATAGAGTGAGGAACCCTGAGTAGGAAATGACATAAAGACCTCCATGTAAAGGAAGTGTCTAGGAAAATGGATAGTGGCCACAGGTCAGGCACATAGAGCCTGGTCAGAAGCCATCTGGTCAGGTTTACCCAGAGAGTAATAGTGAGGATTTGAGGGGAGATTCTGGCCCTAGATCCAATAAGTACCCCTTCTACTGTATTCTCTTTCCAGAGAGCAAGCTGATCTCTGATTGAGGCTATTGCAAACAACAACAACAACAACAACCCCACAAAAACCAAAAAGTATCTTTCTTCAAGTATTATGGGACCAGTTGGCTTCTGAGCAGCACCCTTTGACCTCTGCTTAAATGGCCTCTCAGGCCAGTTCTACATTATAATATATAATATGTTCTGTGGAATCCTGTTCTAACAGAGCATTTTCATAGATGTGATCTATAGAGTTCTCTAATCTATAATCTGCCTTCTTGGAGAATTGTTAAATAATAAAAATCATTCACACTAAACCAATACATTTCCTTTCTTTATTATTAGCCAGTGATAGCAAGACTTATTTTTTTTTAAATAATCTTATCGTTTGTCTAAACATCTCACTGAAAGATCTTCATAGTTTAATCAAACCACTTTCCATATAGCCTATTCATTCTTATTCATTCATTCCCGTCAGTTGAGATGGATAACAGCTGTTCCATAGACTCTAGATTAGTATTTCTCTGTTTTCATTCTGAAATATCTCTGAAGTCCACATTTTCCATGGTATATGAACTGTATAGTGCTGGGCCTGGAGTTGAGAAGAGTTCAGATCCAGTCCCACTCACTAGCTTGTGACCCTGGGCTAGTCACTTAACCCTATTGGCCTCAGTCTCCTCATCTGTAAAATGAGTTGAGGAAAGAAATTTGTATCAGCCTTAGTCCTCACATCAAATGTGGGAATAACCCACATAGCAAGTGATTTCAGAATGACTGGATATTGGTGTGTAAATGAAATGGAGCACTCCAGCATCTCTACCCAGAAGATCAGAAATGGGGCCCCCCGAAGAGAAGGACATGATTGAAAAACAACAACATGGAGTGCTCTTGGTCTGTGTGACTTCATTTACCACATGCAGTTCTTTAAGATGTTAATTTGCAGGTTGGTGGAACAGGTCCACACTGGTGCTCCCTAGGACAGTGAACATATAGGTCTTCTCTAAAAGGGAAGGAAAGAGCATTTATTAAGTGACTATCCTGTTCCTGGTACTGGGGGAAGTGCTCTTCAAATCTTTTTCATTTGATCCTTACAACAACTGTAGGATGTAAACAGCTGCTATTGTCTCTATTTTACAGTTGAGGAGACTGAGGCTGAGGTTGAGTTTCTTTCCTGACATCACACAGCTAAAGTCTGAAGTTAAATTTGAATTCAGGTCCTCCTGACTCTACACTCACAGCTTTCTATCTACTGTGCCACCTAGTGGCTAATTTGACAAGATTCTGTGAGGGTCTGTAAACATTTAGTGGAAGCTTTTATGAAGTTCTAAAAAAAGTAGTTATTGGATTGCTGTTATCAAGCTAAACAAAGGGGAGGAGGGGAAAGAAGAAAATGGAAAAAGACCTGAGAAGAAAGTCAGGAAAAGAGGAAGAAAGAACAACAACAACAACAAAAACCCCATAAAATACCTCTTAACTTATTGGAAAGATATGGTAGCCCCTTTCTGGGCCAGCTTTTTCTATTTTGTCTCAGAGCCAGTAGCACTGGATATCTTTTAGAAAAACCTGTCTGACCTCTCATACTTGGAAAGTCATGACTGCTGCCTTTCCTCACATCATGGTAATGAGAATTAAGGGAGAAATGGCAAGGATGGTGCAGTGGAAAGAACAGGAAGCCAGGAAGGTCCTAGGTCAGAACTCAAACTGAGTGTGATCTCTCCTGGAGCCTGAGGTCCTCACTTTTCAAATGAAAAGGCTAGACTAGATAGTTTCTAAGCTCCCTCTGCCCTAGAAAGAAGTGTGGCTCTATGTTAGTACAGTTCCTTTTCCCTAGCTCTTCGTGTGCCCATCCCTCCATATCCTCTACACCATGGCTACCCATCCTACTTTGCCGGTTCATTCCAGCTCAGAGTCCTAATAGGTCTGTGTGATTTTGATCCACTAGTCACCTCAAAGTAGAGGGTAGGTGCAGTGATTTTGAGGCTTGGAGCATATTCTCTGGGGGGTAGGGTGGGGGGGTGAGGATTAGGGGGACACACCTGGGGTGTTTAAACTACAATGTTTTATTATTAGATGTTTAACCATTAATCAATGTAATTCTACACACCAACAAGCAGATACCCTTCCATTATCCTAACCCCTCTTCCCTGGGGCAGGGTGGCGGTGGGGGAGGAACAAAAGATTACCAGAAAATCATAAACTTTCAAAGTATGTTCATTTGACCAGAATTGTAATAAAATTACTCTTATTTCCATGTCTTCTAAACATTTTTCTTCTGTACATTTTTTTCAGATTTTGTTGCAGCTGTCATTTTTACATAGTTTTAGTCAGTTTGTATGTTGTTTTGTTTCTGCTTTCCTCATGCTGCATTACTTCATGTAAGTCTTCCCATATTTGTCATTTTTATGGTGCAATATTACTCCATTTCATTTACACACCAATATCCAGTCACTCTGAAATCACTTGCTATGTGGGTTATTCCCACATTTGATGTGAGGACTAAGGCTGATACAAATGGTTTTGGGCAGATTGGTTAAATTGGCAAGGCAGGAAATATCCAAAATAAATAAACCAGGGTCAGAAAGAAAAACGTTTAACAAGTCACTGAAAGAAACTGACATGTAAAGTTTTAAGGGTGGAGTAGGCCAAGTGAATTTTATTAATATTCAAAGAGTAATCATCTTATTATATAAACTTATCAGAAAATAGAGAGATCACTTTATCATTTTTTGTGAACTGAATTATTCCCAAAGAGATAAAAAGGAAATAATTGCAACTTTCAAGAGGATATATTCTTCTAGAGATGGAGAATAACCACATATGTCTAGGGATAGGGCATTGACTCTATGGTTTCATTAGTGTAGATGACTTCCACTTGAAGATGCTTTTCCACTAATGTAGATTGACACCTCTTCTCTGACTGCTCATTTTAGAGAGTTCTACACCGGAGTGACTTGCATTGAGTAACATGGCTGGCAGACATGTGAAGCGGGAGGTACTCAAGCCCAGGTTTCATTGGTCTGAAGCCAACTCTGTTCACTCTGCTGCGCTGTAGAGGGTACAAAGAATGACAATTAATCTGTAAAAAATGATTGCTAGGGCCTGACAGAGGACTTGTATTGAATAAGATGAAGGACAGTTGAGTGCCAGTCAGCCTCTGGGGCAGAAGGCTGTGTGGAAGGGTAGGGCTGAGGTAGAGTGGGACAAGACCATATGGGACAGATGGGACTGACTCTATGGATAGGGCTGAGCAGAGTCATTGCCTTCTTTACAACAGCAATACTAATAATGACAATTTGATTATCAGTCCCTGAATGAGTGGTGAAATACATGTGGAGCTGAGGCCTGGATGGTTATCAAGGTGGTGTTAGAGGTTTACACTGCCCTGCAACCTTCACTTGGGACTTTGTGGCCTGGAATGATAGGTAATAGAGGTGGAAGCTTGATAGATGGGTCTGCTTGGTCCTGCCTCCTGCTGAGGCTTTCCTATTCAAGGTGACCCTTGAATCTCAGCAGCCTTTTGATGGTAAGTGCTATGAATATTTCTCCCCATTACAGATAAAGAAACTGAGACCCAGGGAGGCTAAATGATAAGCATAGGGTCTAACACTTAAGTGTTAGAAATAGAATTTGAACTAGTACTCTTTATTATGCCATATTGATTTTTTCTTTTTTGATCAGGTGTCATTTAAACAAAATATACCAAGGTAATTCAATATTGGGAATACCATTGGTATAATCATATCATAGACAGGCAGGGTGATATGGTGAATGGAGCTTATCTTTAAAAAGTCAGGAAAACCTGGAGTCAAGTGCTACCTTTAACACGTCCTGATGCTTTGATGATAAGGAAATCTTAAGCACTTAACCTTCTCATTCACTATTTTAATGACTATAATATGACAACTTGCATATTAGGGCAATAAGTGATTGTACTCAGGAATTTCTTCTACCAATAAATTGCTGCTTAAGTTCCTATCTCTATAACCAAATCATAAAAATTATTGTAAGGCTTTTGTATTACTTATTAAGTATATGATAAATTTTTACTTGTTACCAAACATTTCCAATTTAAATTGAGCATTGTATCTAATGCCTTTTAAAACTTTCCTGTTATAAATAGGGAAACATTGTCTACTCTTACTAGATGTTATTGTGTAGTAACAAAGTATCATCAAAGATAATAGCTTCCTCACAATTATGGGAAGTAAAATAAGTTGATAAATCATTAGCATTTCTATCTAACAAATAATATTTAGAAGAAATTAATGGAGAAATATCATAGTAATGTCTGTTTTTATATTCAGTAAAACCATTTTTTAAATCTCATATAGAGTTAATCTTGACCATTATAATTATGGTGTTTTTTTTTTCCCCCGTCTACTTTGTTGTGGCTATGTTACCAGAGAAGGAGTAGTTATGAATCCTTTGGCATATATTTGATCTTTCAGTGCTCTCCTTCAAATCTAGATCTAGCAGTAGGATCTCTGAGTTAAAGGATTAAGAACATTTTAGTCACTTTTATTTCCCAGCATAATTTCCAGAATGGTTGGATCAGTTCACAGTTCCTCCACTAATGTTTTTAGGTACATCTCTTTCTGAAGCCTTTTCAGTATCAGTTGTTTCTACCTTCGCCAGCTTTACCATTCTCTGCTAGGTTTGATGACCAGATGCTCTTGTTTTATTATGGTTCAGTGAAAAGATGTCACTGCTAACTGTGTGACCTGAGGCAAATCAATGACTTTTTAAAACCTGACCTTCTTCCTCTGTGAAGTGAGGAAATTGTACTAATAAACCCTTGTACCTCTTCTATGATCAAATCTGATCTTGTAATCTCTTGGGATATGTTGTCTTAGTAGGAATCTGGTTATACAAGAAATTTGAATGAATAAGAAGAGATGTATATTGGGAAAAGTGTCTTGTGATTTTTCTTACACACTTTTTGTGCACACAATTGTTTTTTAGGATACAATATTTCAGTTAAATAATGTGGCTATATGATAAAGATAATTTATCTTGATTTTTATAAAATATTTTTATTACAATTATTTTCTTTATTACATTATCTGTTGCATACTAAGAACATAAAGAACATTGTGTATGAAACAATGAATCTCTACCAAGTACTGCTTGGTTTTTTAAAAGAATTTATTAAAGATAATCGTTAGCACTCTTGCTTATCTTTGTCCCTTTTTGAACTTTCTTTTCTCTATTTTTTGCTTTTTCATTGAACCTTCTTTACTTTTTTTTAAAAATCACTATACCATTTTCCTCTCTCTTCTTCCCTTCATCTTTATTTCCTTCTAGTGAATAAATATAATGAGGTAAAGAATATCTTTTTTTCTTATACCTAAATCTTTATTGTCTAACCTAAGAGTTTTCTGGAGTCATGATTGGCCAGTTCATTTTTCACTGATCAGATTTCTTGTTTTTTTTTTTTTTTCAGTTATTTTCCTTTGTAACATCATAGTCATTGTATAAATTGTTACCCCAAGTTTACCTAAATTTTAACAGAGCATTCTACAGAATCACTCATTTAACTGTGGAAGACTAAGTGGAGATAATCTGATGGGATAGTAAAATAATGGACTTGGAGTTTTCAAATAGTTGGTCCATGAGAGGAATAAGATTTCCAATGGAGTGCCACAGGGGCTGCGTTTAACCATGGCGGCTTATGTGATGACATGATTTGGATAAAAACATAGATGGTTTTTCTCTAAAATGTGCTGATAACCAAAGCTAGGAGATAAATTTCTGACACTGGCTAACAAGTTGTGATCTCAGATCTCTCCCTAAGCCCTTAGTTATGGGAAACAGGGGAATTCATGCAATTCTTTCAGAATATTGAGTTTTCAATATTTCCAAGTTTCCAAGAAGAGTTTTCCCTAGGTCACTAAGAAAATGTGTTTCCTCTAGAAAACTTATGTTGTCCTATTGTTTTCAGATGAAATTGACCATTCACTCTGGTGCTTTAGAAAACCAGTTTTGCCTTCAGTTTTTTGTTGTCTCCTCCCACCCACTCCCCCCCCCCTTTTTTTTTTTCTTTTTCTGTCATGGATCCTTTTAGCAACCTATGAAAACTCTTTTTATCCAGTCTGATCCTAGAACTAACCTGCAGGAATGGTTATCTAGTGATTATCTATCAAAGATTTCCAGTGAAAAGTCACCATGTTGATCCAACCATTCTGGAAAGCAATTTGAAACTCTGCCCAAAAGTTTGTAAAACTATGTGTACCTTTAATCCAAAGCCACTACTGGATTTGTATCCTGAAGAGATTATAATAGAAAAGAAAAAAATCTTTGTGCAAAATGTTTGTAGCCATTTTTTTTGTGGTATTAAGGAACTAGAAATTGAGTGGATGCCCTTTAATTTGAGAATGGCTGAGTAAGTTGTGGTATATAAATGTAGTAGAATACTGTTGTTCTGTAAGAAATGATGACTAGACAGATTTCAGAAAAGCTTGGAATAACTTACATGGACTGATTTTGAGTGAAGTGAACAGAGCCAAAAAAACATTGACCTCAGTAATAGCAAGATTGTGTAATGGTCAACTATGATAGACTTTTCTCAGCAATATAATGATCCAAGACAATTCCAATAGACTTGGAATTGGAAATGCCAACCATATCCAGATGGAGGATGAATGCAAATTGAAGCATGCTGTTTTTACTTTTCCTTTTTTTAATTGTTTTTTTTTTCTTTCACAACATGACTAATATGGAAATATGTTTAAAATGATTATACATATATAACCGATATCAGATTGCTTGCTGTTTGGGGTAGGTGGGGGTTGGAGGGAGAAAAAAAATTTTTAGAGCTTAAAATCTTAGAAAAAATGAGTGTTGAAAACTATCTTTATATGTAATTGGAAAAGTAAATACTGTTAAGTAGGGGAGAAAACAAACCTATTAAGAGAATTAAAAAGAAAAAGATACGGGATTGGAAAAGGCTTTAGAAGTCAAATAGCCTTCCACTTGGCTATGGTGCCTCTGAGGAAGCCTCTAAGCAGCCATGGCGTCCTGCCAAAATGACATGAGTTTGAAGCCTCATTTTTTCAAAGGCCCGGAAAATATGAGTTGCTGCATTGTCCAGCCAGCCAGGAAGATGGAAAGGCAAAAGGCCCATCAAGCAAAAGCCTGTCAAAATGCTCCTCATCCTGCATCCAGTCCTTTCTGAATAGTTTTGAGGTTTCTTACTGTAGTATATGTCCTGGTAAAAAAATTCATCTTGGAAGACATTGGGGATGGCTGGTATCCATACAAAAGTGGCATGGACCACTGATATGCATTCATCACCAAAATAAGTCTACAGAATCTCTCCAGATAAATGTGCATTAACTGAAAGAATAGTATTTCGAACTAATCCTCTTCTCAAGGAAACAATCTGCTCCTAAGAAGGGAGGTAGCTATCCTAAAAAAAAACTCAGGTTTGAAACCCAACTCATCAGAAATATCTATGAGGGGAAATCTCTTATACAAAATTAAAAGAATTTCAAGGCAGATACTGGTCTTTTGGAAATCTGGGCAAAACAAACCCAAGGAAGTTTCAAACCAGGATGTGGGAAAGAAAAAATAAACTGTTTCTGAGAACTTTGAATAAAATCATACAAAACAGTAACAAAAGTCAGAAGATTTTAGTATTTTTTCTTGAATGTTCCTTATTTTCTGTCCTCATCCTTACTCCCCATACATAGGTGTGAAAATTATTTCCTTGTTTACAAATTAGGCATGTTACATGTGCAAGAATGTTTGTGGCAGCCCTTTTTGTAGTGGCTAGAAACTGGAAATTGAATAGATGCCCTTCAATTGGAGAATGGCTGAATAAATTATGGTATATGAATATTATGGGATACTATTGTTCTGTAAGAAATGACCAGCAAGATGATTTCAGAGAGGCCTGGAGAGACTTACATGAACTGATGCTGAGTGAAATGAGCAGAACCAGGAGATCATTATACACGGCAACAACAGTACTATATGACGATCAATTCTGATGGACATGGCTCTCTTCAACAATGAAATGTTTCAAATCACCTCCAATTGTTCACTGAAGAAAGCCATGTACACCCAGAGAGAGGGATGTGAAATGTGGACCACAACATAACATTCTCATACTCCTTGATTGATGTTTGCTTACATTGTGTTTCCTTTATCTGATGTATCATTTATGTAGATAAGATTTTTCTTGCACAACAGTGATAAGTTTGGAAATATGTATACATATATTCGATTTGCCAATATTTTAACATAATTAACATGTAGTGGATATCCTGCCATCTAGGGGGAGGGGTGGGGAGTTGGGGGGAAAAATTTGTAACAGAAAGCTATGTAAGGGTTATTGTTGAAGAATTACCCACACATATGTTATGCAAATAAAAAAAAAAACAAATTAGGCATGCTCTAGTGTACTTCCTACTTTTGCTCACAGAAGACACTCCAT